>JANVCC010000036.1:3903123-3926491 GCA_025345505.1 Todiramphus chloris collaris
AGGAAGGAAGGAAGGAAGGAAGGAAGGAAGGAAGGAAGGAAGGAAGGTAGGTTGAAAATGTACATGGCTTGTGAGAGTGTAACCTTCCATGTTTCCTCATGGGATATCAGTAGCCTACCAGTGACACTGTAACTTCCTCAAGTCCATTCCCTCTGTGTTTCCAGCAGTTCTCCTGACAACTGAGAAGGAACAAATTTCCAAGGGCTTGAGGTTTTTTTTTCAGCAGCACCCAGAAGTCTGGCACCTTACCCTGACCTTGTAGTTCTGCAAAACTGCCATGAAAACGAAATGGAAACAGATTCTCTTGAGAGTCCAGCTTCCTCCTCCTCCTGGTTGGGCCATAAACACTGTAAGAACAGACAGATTTCCTAACAGTGTCCTGGTGCTTTCTTATCCCTTCTCGGCCAAAACCAGAAAGTGTTTAAAAAAAAAAAAATTCTATAGGAAGTGGGAGGAGAGCACTGGGTATTTTTAAAACACAAATCTTATCTGAGATTTGAGAAGAGAGTTTTGGGTCAGTTACTTTGTCTGACTGGTTCATCTACCCCTCTCCTAATCCTTGTGTTTACTGCAGAGCTTTGTGATTTCCTTCCTCCAGTCCCTTTGGTTATCTGGGTTGGCACAGAGCCTGGGCTCTGCTTCCCTTCCCCCTTGTGCACCTTTGTGTCCCCAGCCACGGGATCCTGCAAAGGCAAGTCTTAATTCTTCACACACTTACTCTTTTTTGTGATTTACAGCTGCTCACGGGCACCCTTTACAGGGTGTTGTACACTGCTTTGCCTGTGGTTTTTGGTTTTGTTTTTTGTTGGGTTGGTTTTGGGCTTTTTTGGGGGGTATTTGGGTTTTTTTTTGGGGGGGGTTCTTTTATGTTTTTTCCTGGCTTCCTTAAAGTGCCCAGAGAGCTGCTGACAGCCCATGGAAAACTCAGCAAGCATTCCACACAGATCCCTTCATTTTGAAGGGGTAGGTGAGAAAACAGGACCTTTGGGCTTTGACTGATCTGCTCCTGCTGCTTTTGGACACGAGATGCAGGGCTGGACTTACCTGCTTTTATTGCAGCAGAACCAGCTGGAGCACCACCTCCCCTGCATCCAGCCCAGCCTTTCAGCCCTATGACTGCTTCCATTGGTTCCTCATCAGAACCTGCTCTTCAGTCATCTGTACAAGCAGTTGCTTCCAGCTTTTCCTGGTTCTTTTTCTCTCCTCAAACTACCCAGACAGCTAATCCTTCTCTAAGTTCATCTCCTTCATTTTTATGGGTCCCACTAGCTACTTGTTCCTTTTCTTCCCTGTTTTGAGAGATCTGGCAGTAAAGCCTCAGATGTTTCAATACTCAGATATTTCAGGATTTATATTTGCCTGGTAGATAAGTAATGATTTGTAGGAGTTAAGGTGGCATCTCCTAACAGGATCGTGGCTTGGTACTTTCCCAGCTCCTCAACTTGATCAGTGCTGTACCAACTCCCAGGTTATCACTTTATTGCAAGCCACAGTGAAAGACCTTTAGCAGCTCAAAGAAAGGTGCTATGACAAGCTGAACCCACCCTGTATTCTGGAGGTGGAGCCTGGAGAGGAAGCTTCTTTCCTAGTTAAGGAATTTCAGAAACTCGCTGGTCCGTCTTTAATTAGAAAGGAGTGTTTGTTAAGATTTCTTTAGGTGCAGCTGTCACAAACAGACCTGTATGGCCATAGGCAAAGACAGCATGTGAGCATCATACCCCACCCCTTTTCAAATGCTACCAACCGTCCTTTGAGGCAACTTTCAGATCTTGCTCAGCATCTGCATAGATCTCCTCCCAGCAAGAGTGGAAATTTTGGTGTTGAGCAGGGTGAGTTCAGTAATCTCAAACAGTTCTGAAAATCTTGTCCCCAGTTTCTTGGAACAACACAGACTGCAGCTACATGTGGGTGCTTATCCGTGCCACACCGCTGTGTGTCCTTTAGGTACCCTGCCTTAAGGTACAGAGCTGTCCCTTTATGTCACTTCCATATTAACATAAAAAAAAGCCAGTCTAAGGATACACTGGTGATGCTTTGAGAAGTAATTTTCAAAATGAGGAGCACTTGCTTTGAAACCTATTTTGGTGCTTTAGATACCAAACTCAGAACCAAGTGGCCTTGTCTGTATTGCTTCCTACTTCTCAGCATCTATTTCATGCACTGCAACTGGGTTTTGCTCTCCAGATTTCTTTACTGCAATGATAGAACCTCTTTTATTCCCTCATCAATAACTATGTTAGAATTTGTTTTGAAAATGTTTTCTACATGTGCTTCCATCTCTCAGATTTTATTCCAAGCCAGTTTTAAGGATTGCAGCCCCTGCAAGAGTCCCTACAAATCTTATGACTGGATCTCATGACAACAGCCTCTTCAATGTTGTTGATTAATCTTTGTTCTCTTGAAGGTTAAGAAGTTTGCCCAAATAAGAAAGCTCTCTCTATTACTCAATAACCAATCCGAATTACATCCTAACACTACAGTGGAAAATTTGACTGTTGTGGAACAAAAGAATCTAACCGTGTTACCAAATGCATTATGCAAGACTAAATGAAGTTACATTTTCTTCAGACTATTCAACTCTCTGCATAATTTATTTAGTATTTTAATCATCTTTTTAAACAGTCCTTACTTTCTGAAAGGTCAGAAGTAGCCTAAAAATAGTCACTATCATCTGACGGCTGCTTTGCTGGATATGAGACTTGATTCCCATCAGACAAGATTTTCACATCATAAAACCGTGGCTACCCTGGCAATAATTAGCGTCCTCGCAGATGGTCTGATACAGAAATGCAAAGCTTGACTGTGTGCTCTTTGCTTTCAGAAAATGCTATTTATATGGTAAGCTCTTTGGGGCAGGGACTGTCTCGCGTTATGAATGCTTCATACAACTGAATCTTGAATTGGTTGAAGCCTGAAGGCACAAATCTAATTCCAATAATAGTATGATTGAATGGACGTGGAAACTGAGCAACTTTCTAGTCCTAGACATGACGTCAGAACAAGATTGAGGTGGAAGTGGGAGACCATGTGCTGCGCAGGCTATCTGCTTTTCAGATGGGAACAGGACTTCATTCTCTAGGCTTATCAATGGGTGGCTGTTAATGAGTACCCCAAGTTCACTTAAACATATTTCTGAATACAGGAGTTGCTCTTAAAATAGTCTATTTTGGCTTTTAAAATACCGATGAGAGAAAAAGTTGTACTTGCTTGGATTCTACAGCGAATGCTGTGGCTGCTGCTGGTTGTTAGCAGTGTGGATAAATGCAATAACAAGTGCCAAGCGTTAAGGTCACTGTAAGCTTAGGATTAAGGCATGAGAAGACACGAAGTGAGCCAGATCTGTTCACAGGAAATGAAGAACTTTTTTCTATACTTGTTTTGACTAAAAGAATAAAATTCAATCTTATATAACTTCGCTGCTTGATCAGGACATGTAGGAGAAATGAAGATAGACCTGGCAGGCAACCTTATAAATATTTAATCTTAAGAGTCGAATATCCAGATGTTAACTGGATCCAGGAAAGCGATAAATACCTTTCTGCTTTAAAACTGAAGCATGGTTATTTCTATTAGCCAAGGTCTTACTGCTCACCCACTGCTAAGCAGAATAGAGCATTAGTAGTGGAGAGCTAAGGTGACCCACAAACTAGAGAGGTCCGTTGGGCTCCCACTACCATCCCTCTTCAGTCTGCACGATTGCACCTCAAGGTCTTTGATGATGTCCTCACAGTCTGGAAGTGGTAATAATGTTTCTGATATTTATTGCCTAACCCCATTCTTCTAACGCTGCTGTTTCTTTCCCTTCCTCTTCCTTTGCACTCAGCTTCAAGAACGAGAGGGAGAAGTCAGGAAAACCACCTCGTATGCTTTTAATCCTGGCCAGATGGGAAAATTCACGCCTGCCTCCAGAAGCTAACCTGTTTGGTGCAGAAACCTGGTCTGCCAGTTATGCTGCTACCACCCAGTGGGCAAGGCAACTCTCAGCAGGGAGGGCACCCGTGCCTGCAGGGCTGTGGAGAGAGAAGGGCAGGGGCTGGGGCTACTCAGACCCAACCGCTCCCTCGGCCCTCCTGCTCCACTAGCACAGCTCTACTGGGACTGCCTAGGCCAGCATCTTTCTGATGGAGGCCAACAGGTTTTTATGTACATGTAAAAACATATATATATATGTTTTTGATATATATATATATATATGCTTCTGGAATCAGGCAGAATTTTCCCATCTGCCCGGGACTTTTATATATATCAATATGTATTTCTGTAAAAATAGAGTCAGTCTCCTAGCTCTTGTGTCTGCTTTGTATCTTCTGAGCAGGAGGAGGAAAGGGAGATTATTATTAGTGTCGAAGATCTCCAAGGTCCCTTTCAACCCCTAACATTCTGTGATTAGTGTCCTCCAAGTCCAACTAAGTTAGGATGTGCAACCTGAATGAATTTTTTGGACATAGATGAACTGTTTATGAAATGTGGGTTGTTGCTGTTCAGTAATTAGTGTGGAGTGGCTGGGGGAACTGCTAGTGCTGGTAGTCCCGGAGTTCTTAACAGAAACATCACCATCCAGCAGAAGCAGCTATAGGAAGATAATTTGAGCATGTAGGGACAGATACTTGCTGCTGAGAACGTGTCTCTAGTACAATGTGTGCATCCTTGAAATAGAAATGAATAAGCTTGTGTCTGGATTTGGAAAAATACTGTGTGTGTGTGCTTTATGACAGGAAGCTGGGCCTGTAGTGTTTGGCCTGGCGCTATCTTCTGCTCACCTTCTCATGCAGCTTCTCATGTCTGCAGTAGGACTCTGCAGTGTCCCTTATTGCTCTCACAGGGATTACTAGAAACACGGTGTGGCTATTTGCTGTACCCTGGCTCTGTAAAATGGGTCATGTTTCAAAATTCACCGTGGGTTAGTGAGCCTCTTCATGCTTTTCCAGACAGGTTATGCTTTGAAACTCACGCTTTTTGGCACTTTTGAAAAATATCTGCCTACACCTGCCTCTCGGCTCCCCTTCCTTCCCTGGGGTTCATCATGATACTTGGACTGAAATAGCAGTACATTGGGCATAAAATTGTGTTTAATGCTGTGTTTGCTTCCATGTTTGGACATGACCCCTTCTAGGCTGCATGAGACCACAGTGAGAATGAAATTGCATAATGAAGTGGATTCACAGAAATGCAGAGGAGATACCATTATAGGTCATTTTGTGCTACGCTTTCATCCAGGCAGGACTGAATATAACTGATTTCTATTCCTGACAGGCTGCTTGACATTTCTGTCTTCTGCAGCAGCTACACTCTGGTTTGTACTCGCATGCTGATGCAATAGCTTCTGCTCGGTCTTAAAAGGAAAGAAAAGAATAGATAGGAGTCCTTGATATGAATCTAAGCAGTAACTTCCTCTTGCAACCAAACCTCTTTGGCATAGGTCACTACATCAGCGCTCAGAGTTGAGTCTTGTAGATGAGCAGCATTTAAAATTTACACAGCTTTTAATATGCCCTGGGAAAGCCATTTTTCAATGACGGTCGTGCCTGTACCATCTCTTTGATGTGCAGTGGTTAACCCTTTCGATACATTCTCACGGTGCTACCTGTGCCAGGGATGCTGTGCACTTGTCAGGAACAGGTCGGTATACGCCAACACGCTTCCCAAGGCAGGGAGTCAGCCCTGTAATCAGCTGTTTCCTTTCTCATTGTTATTATTGTCTTAAATACCATTAGGGAGGCAGCAGAGTATTCTATTTTTGAGGGTTTTTTTTGGATGAGATTTGTCACGGTCTGTGAGACAGCAAGATATTTTTCATACGTGTTCTACTACCATGTATGAGTGGTACTTGGGTATGTCCCCTTCCCCCTGGGAACAATCCACCTGCAGGGAACTATCAGCTTCTGGGCCTAACACCAGCTGGTAGTATATGGGCATATTTATCTTCATTTGATGCCCCTTTTGTCCTGTCCATTCTGTGATTTGTGCTATATTTTATCTTTCCTTGTTAAAAAGAGCCATTCTGTATTCTTCTAGGGTCGGCTGTTGCTATTGTTGTTTGTCAGTATAAATTGTTAGCAGGGTCTGCAGAAAAGGCTGATAGATGGGTTAAGCTAATGATCCCTTAGTTATGATTCCTAGCAATCTTGACTTGATTTGGCAGTGGAAGCAATTTAAGGAGTGAACTGCTTATTAAAATGACCTCTAGTGCATGTGTCTGTGCTCAGCAATTGATACAGATTAGCCAGGAGTTAGTGTAGCTTTTGATAATGGATTAATCCTGGAAAGCTGAACTTTGTTTTTTTTTTCTTGGGAGCAGCTCAGAACCAGTCTATAGTTGCTGCAGGCATCTGTGGTGTGTGTCCTCTGCAACACCTCCTTAATGGATCGGTGCATACTAAATGTCTTCTGAAAGGGACATGCACTGTGCAATTTTAATGGTGCCTTTGAGCAGAAAAAAAACCCACTCAAAACAGAGGCATAAAACCAACATAACAGCTTTAAGGACAAAGCACTGTGAGGTTTAGGCTAAATGGGGGGTCTTAATTTTATTTTATTCTGTATTGCATGTGGAAGCATGCCAGGACAAGCATGCACACATTGTCCAAGCAGCTTGCAGCAGCAGTTCTGTATGGTGAGGCTGTGCAGTTTAGGAGTGCTGGTGTTTTGGGGAGTGCAGGCATGTACCAGTAGAGGGCACGCAGACTTCATTAAATGGGGACATGTGCTAATTAACGAACCTCAGAAGCAGGTAGGAGTCTACCTGCATCCACATGGTTCCCAGACAAAGCACTCATTCGGCTGTGCAGAAACTGCCCATTCCAACAGAGTCGTGTTATCAGAAGCAGGCAGGGAGCGAGGGGGCATAAAGCACATGTTTGGAATTACATAATCTGTAGTCGAGCTGTGCTCCTGTTTCGTGTTCATGCTTAGTCAGACTGTGGCAGTGATTAGGGTTGACTAAACCGTTACTGTACCTCCCATTTTTTCCATTGTGTGGCATCTCGTCTGCTAGCTCTGCTCATTGTTAAAGTCTCAATCTAGGCGAGTGACACGGAGTGTGGACCAGCTCCAGAATGAACGAGAGGAAAGCAGGGAGAAGGAGTCAGCAGTTTTTATAATATATTCGCACAGGATTATTGGGAAATGTGAACTTAAAAGGAAGGCTCTGCATTTTAGAGACTAAATCAAAGAGAAACTGCACACTAGACTCCTCTGTTTTATCCTGCCCACTGCACTTGCAGTACATTCATAATCTTCATAAAGGAGAAAATGAATTGGTGAAATAGGCTGTTTTATGATAATATCCCATATGTTATCAGATTCATGCAGGCAGAATCACACTAATGAAGAGAAATTGCAGTTTATGTAGGGCTTGCAGGGCTTGCTTAGGCAGATGAACAGTGGCGAGGGTAAGAGGCAGCACACACTGCCTTGGCAGGCTGCCCAAGAACTAATCAATGCAGATGGAGTCAAAGGGACTGCGAGTCTGATTCCCAACAGTTTCATCTCGAAACAGGAATGACTGTATCCATCAGTGCTCCTTGATAAGACATCCTTTAAGCTTGTGGTAAGAATGAACCCATTTGGGGAGGCAGAGCTGAGCAATACGAAAAGCGATGACTCCACATGCAGTGCAGGGGAGAGGTGGGTGTTTAATTTTAGCTGCTGACCTGATTTCATGCTGAATGACAAGTATCTATAGGAATCCTCAAGGGCCAATCAGTTGCTATGCTAGTGAGGCTTTTGGAGAAATGCATTTAATTTTATTCAAGTGATGCCTTTAAGGAAGCAATTATGATTTTAGCTCTCAGAAGTTCTGACTCCTTCAGGTTAATTTTGCTAGTGCTAAGCTGAACAGCTTTCATGTTTCATGTTGCTGAAGCTGAAGTCTAACTCAATTGTGGATTTAACATGGCACACACTAATGTTCTGCAACACCCTGATTTTCCTCTGTGCTGTTCAGTTTTTTCACCACTAGGAAAGCAGATTCGGTGCAGAATCAAAGCAATTGAAGTCCTCTTTGCCATTTGCATGCACGTCCTGCACTGAGGTTTAGAAAATGAAGTAACTGCAGAGCCTCGTCACTGAGGAACTCCTTTGCAAATGGTTCTCCTCTGTGGCTTTGTGCTTGAGGAAAGTGTACTTGTGGTTACCCAGGATAGGGCTTTCATTTTTCGAGAGGAAGGCTGGCAAAGATCTCAGTCTGCATATCAAGTCCCTTGTCATAGAAGACACTCATGAAAAAAAAATGAGAGTTAGGCCCACACATGGGGCAGATGCTTCACTTTTCACTGGTGATAGAATCCTGGCCACTCCAAATTTAAGTCACTTGGAAAGCTTCCCTTGACATAGTGTGTTCCTAAACAAAAATGATGGCTGCTTTCAGCCAGGAGCAAAGCATCAAATTGTCCAGTATTGAAAGTTTAAGTATAAAGTGATAGGACTTCTACTACTGCTAATAACATATGGTAGCGTGCTCAGCTGTTGTGTTCACACTCCATTCTGCTGCTGTCGCTGGCTTACATAGGTAAGGTTTGGATCCAGGTTTGGTTCATGCCCAGCTTTCCATAGTCATGTTGATTGATTTGAAAGTTTATGTTTGACGATCACTTTGCATTATCCCCCCTGTCCCTGCTTTCGACTTCAGCGAAAAATGGCTGAGCCCAAATGCCAGGCTTTGTGGGTGGGATTTGTTTGTTTTCTGTGGCTAGTTGCTGACTGGAACCTCATCTGCACATTTGTATTGGCTTTTTATTTTCAGTTGTCTCTGAATCTGTCCAGTGATTAGTTTGTTGACAGATGGCTTCTCCCTTGAATAAGATACAGTGACTGGATGTTCTGACTGTCCCAGAAGGGCTCTGGCATTTGTCCTCAGAACAATGAAAAACACCCTGGCATTTTCTGTCTTCTCAGAATTTGCCTTTCATTTGTGTATTGTATGGATTCCTCTAAGGATATGGAAAGAAAAATGTGAAAATGTGGCTATACCAGGAGCAGTGACAGTTCAAAAAAGCCTTTTACTCAGCCTACCTGCAGTTTCTGTGCACTGTAGCTCACACCTACTTCTTCAGTAAATAAATACAGTTTTTACTGCTGTTTGAAGCTAACACAGCAAAAAGAGAAGGATAGGTTTGATTCCACTTGCTTTGTTTTAACTGAGTTCCCATCCCTTGCACCCATGCGAATGGTTTGAGGCTCTGAGGTTGCACAGACAATGCAGACAGTGCAACACAAAGACAACAGGGATTTCACATGGGTATAGTGTGAGCTGGGGGACATTTCCTCGGTGGGGATGTGCAAGGAGAAAAGAACTTAATCTGACTCTATCTTCAATCTGAGACTGGAGGATTGGCACCTAAGGGAGAGGAGGGTCCCTCTCCCCGTTGTCAATACGTTAACCAGTCTTGAAGTGGAACCGATGAAGCAGACTGAAATGGGACATCCCGTGAAGCTAGGACTGATGCCTTTGCCAAAGGGAAAAGAACCTCAAAATTAAAACTCTTTGTATATATAATCTCTTAATCACAGCTCTCCTGAAACAAAAGCCTTCCAAGAGCATCCTTTCTTCAACGGTTACGGACAAAAAAGCCTTATCTAAGTAATGCAGGTTGCTGAACCCACCGTGCTGCTGCCGCTGGGTTCTGGGGACCCCGCTGCCAGGGATGTGCACAGATCCACCTCCTGCTTTCCCCCGCCCCGCACCGAATTCTGCAGCTTTGCAGCATGTGAGTCAACTTGTAAAAATGACTCACAAGCTTATTCCAGCCTTCTGAATTAGGAGCCCAATTAAAATACTACTTGTCATGCACATATTGAACAGAACGAAAAGTGTCTGTTCCTGAGTGTCAGGCATTAGCATAGCATATCTGAAGGCCCATCTTGAGCTAGTCTGATACTTGCCAGCAGGAAACCTTGTGTTTAATTAAGACACAAGTAACAGAAAAAAATAATTTGAAAAGTCAACTTAGGTAAGGGAACGTATAATTAAACTATAAATTTGATTAATTATAAATATAGCAAAGTTTATTAGGGTTTACATATTTATTTATTTGTTTATATACATTAAAAGCCATTGTTGGATAGAATGTTTTATTTCAAAGGCACTGAAAAGGTTATTTTCCTGCAGGGCTACAATACCTGGCACTCAGCTTCTACTGTTGCTGGTTTGACTTTTGAATAGACATTGTCTTAGGTCTAACTCAGTGTGCTGTGGGCAGGTGCCACCATAGCAGTGCAGGGGTAATTCTTCCCAGTCTCAGGCTTTGGCCTTCAGGGAGCAGGCTGTGGCATCATTGTGAACTGTAGGGCAAGAAGATGAGAACTGCAGCAAAAGGCAAAGAGTTGCTTGAGGAAAAAAGTATTTTAAAGTGGGATTTTTTTTTTTTCCCTGGTGTTACCTGCTGTCTCCAGCCATGGCCCTCCTTCCCACACGCTTCCGTGTGCAGGAGAGAGGTCCTATCTAGGAGCAGCACTTGCCCAAATTCTCCTCCTTATTCCCATAACCACTGTTGGAATTTATGGCCAGTTTCCAGAACAGTGGGTATAAAATGGGAAGGCCTGTAAGCTTGGTAGCACCACGTTACCAGCCTTCTATGGTTAATGAAAAAAAACCCCTCAATCTTACATTAAAAGGGATTCACTGACAAATCAACAACCTTAAATGAGAAATGTTTAAATAAATAGCTATTCAGACATAAGTTCCTATTGAAAAGAAGCAAATAAACTGGTCACGCGTTGTGGGAACTGCATGCACAGGAATATATTTTTCTTCAAATAGAAGACCAGTAATTGTAGAGAGGAAGCCTCCTCTTTGTCCTAGCAAAGTGCAAATCAAACGTGCACATATTGTTACCACTTATCAGTATGTAAATAATACATATGAATAATTGCCAGTAGGTGGTAGTGTGTGTTTTTCAGACCTGTTCATAAGTTAGTACTGCAAGGGTTTCATGTTTGAGGTGATTTAGAAAGACCTTGTCATCTTTAATGTATGACCTCAAACCATCATTGCTTTGAATTGAGTCCCTGATTTCACTGATTTAATAGTTCTGTTTCACAAACATCAGCCCATCTCAGAGAGGCACATTTTGCTTTTCTTTTTCAAGCTTATGGACAAATCTAACTGGAAACATTTTGAAAAGTGCCAATTAGTATGAGTCCTGAGAATTCAAATGCATGTATTCATTGGAATGATTGGATTGCTCTCTAGTGTTTCATTTTAGGAGGAGAGCTTTTGATAAATAAATGCATTATTTTAATGATTTATAAACTTAGAACTGCTCTGTCATAGAAGCTGTTTTGAGAATTCCTGAAAGAGCTCACTGGAAAAGAAGCAGTAGTTACTGGACATTCAATTCTTTCCAGTGTCTCATCCTACTTTGTAAAGAAAGAAGTGACCGTGGGGAAGAGACTAGGCATTTTGGTGGAAACCATCACTTCCTTAGCCCCTGTGTTTCCTTGATGAGAGTAATCAATACAAAATCAATGCTGTTCCCCCAGCTCATCACGCAGGAAGAGATGCCCACTCTCCCTCCCGTGAGTATGACCCTGGCTGCCTGGGTGGACATTCATCCTTCCCCAGGTAATGACCAAACCGCTCTTGCAGCCCGGCTGGTTTCTCACTGCCTTTGTTGGGCTTTTGGGAAGGGACTGAATTTTTGTTTGGCGGAAGAAGGGGATGCCAGTGGTAAAGATTCTTTCTGTGGTGTTGCCTGCCAGGAAGTGAGGCAGAGGTCGGGAAAGGCTCTATAAATATTTCTGCAGTAACTCAAAGGCAGTTAGTATTTTGGTTGATTTGTTTTTCCTGGGGTGTATGAGACTGCTCTCCTCTGTGCAGGTGTCTGATTCATGTAGGGCTTCCTTTTTCTTTCTTTTCCTACTTGTTTCCTGCCTCTGCAATTGTTGCTTGCACTTGCAGCACTTTTACTCAGCCCAGCAGTCCCAGGGAACGCGATTAGGTTATTTGTGCAAACGCTTTTTAACGTGAACACAGTCTGCAGAGTCAGACCTTTTGCTTCTTCCTTCTGCTTCTAACCTGTCCCTCCCAAGTTTCCTTTCTCATTGTTTTTCCTTTCACTTATGTCTGCCTGCTGTTAGAGCAAGCTAGCAGAGAAGGAAGTGGGGGAGGGCTGTTTCTGCAGGGGGTTCAGTGCAAATAGCTGCATGGCTTATAATTTCTTGAGCAGCTTGGGCTCTTCTTGGAGTGCACTGGGGCTGAGAGAGGCTCACTCGCTTCCAGGCGGAGTTAATGTGTTCGTGCCACCCATGTCCACAAGCTACCCTGGCAGGAGCTGTAGTGAAAGTAAGGAAGGGAGTAGTAGTGGGCCCTTGCCAGCAGCAGAATTAGTGTAGCCCAGAGGCGCTGTGCAGAGGAGATCTGTGTCTGAATCAGGTTGAAGAGCTTCCTGTTGAGCTTAGGGAGCTGTAGACCTCCTGAACATGGAGTAAGGCTTAGGCATATTGATGAGTTAAACTACCAAAGCAGAAGGCTCCCATCTTTGGTGGTGAATGAGTCCTGGTTTCACTTTACTGCAGCTTGATGGATATTTACTTTACATGACTTTTTTTTTCCCTCAGAGTAATGCTTATGGTCTCCATTAATGAAAGAAAATGCGATGTGATACAAACAGGTGTTGGAGGTGATCACACGAGCTTTGAGCCTGCTTGCAGTCTCATGCAAACATGTCCAACCACTCTAGGACAGAGGTGAAATGTAGTTAACGTGCCCTGTTTGCTTTCCTGTATTGTGTATTGTTCTTAACCTGTCCCCTTGGGATCTAAGTTGACTGTGGTAGAAGGGTAGATGGAATCTGACTTTGTGAAGAAATTATTCTTATCAACTGGAAATTATATCAAGTCAGCCATCCAAAGTTGGAGTCCATTTGGAAAAATGCTGACCTTCATTGTTCTGTTCTGTTTTCTGTGATTCACGTGGTACCTCTTGGAGGCAAACTTAGAGACATCCATGCTACCTTGCCGTGTGTCCTCCCCGACCTATAAATGGACCTGTTAGTATGCTGATAACAGAAAACAAATTAGTGAGAGTTGGTTTCATTCTTGGAGATTGAGTTTCCTGAGAAACTGAGACTTCCTATGAAGGGAGGAATCTCAAAGTCAGAGGCTGGCAAGTGGAAGGCAAAAAACCACAAACTCAGTAGTAATGTTGCGAAATGAGAACAAATATGTTAATTTAGCAATTGAAATCAGCCATGCTGGAGACTTTTAAATTGTGCTTTATTTGTATAGAAACAAATAGTCCATGCTGAAGCAACAGTACCTCTACTGGATGTTTCTTATTATTCAGTGCACTGGTGACACTGCGATGTGTGGTAATAGGTCTCAAAACTCCTTTGAGTTTTCTATTCAGAATTAAGGAGAAAAGTGGGAGGTAGCTTTATCTAAGTGCATACAATATATAGTCTGTGAATGAATACAAAATGTGAGCTAGTTGTGACATTGTTCCTGGAACAGGACTAACGCATCAGTGCTCAATGCTACAGCATTCAAGTTTGAGATATTCCTTCTCAAAATACACGTAACATGGAGCTGTGCTCAGAAATGTACCTCATCTCATACACACAAATTCCCTTGAATATTGCTGAACTGCCTTTGTCCTTGTCTAGATAGTCCCGGAGGCAGGCTTTTTCTCTGAATCCCAGAGTGCTTTTCCTCAGGATTCAACTCTTCTGGAGTTATTGTGGTCTGAAAAAAACAAATAAACAAACAAAACCCCACAAAAACAAACAAACAAACAAAAGAACCCACAACCTAAAACCGTAATAATTGTTATTTCCAGCTTCCTTTCAGCATTTTCTTTCTGCTAGGAAGCAGAAAAAGCATGAGAGTGCCACACTTCAGTTCATACACTCATGCCTGGCTGCCAGACCTGTAGAATCCAGGAAGCTCTGACAAGGCAGATTTGCTGAAGCTGAGCCCCGTGCGTTCCGTTACATCTTCCCAGTACAGCTGTGGGGAAAGTCCTGACACGGAGCCTTTAACACAGAACGTGACACATAGGCCAGAAGGATGTAAGCTGACCTCCAGCTCACTGGCTGGAAGTAAGAGGAATAGTTCAAAAATCCCATCGACTTTCACTCAACACCTTTGCTTCATGTTGCAGGCAGCACAAGTTAAAAGTACAATTCAGGGTTTGGTTTCTTGAGATACAGTGCGGTTTCTACTGGGAGTTGCTAAAAGGCAGTAAAAGTGGAAGCATATTATGCTTTTTTCAGAGTCCCTTCTCAATGATTGCCATTTGAGGAACGAGGATGTGGAATTTGCCATGTTGCACACAGTTATGGCAGCTGTTCCATATTGCTCGATTGGAAATTCAAATGGAGATCTATTCAAATTGTCTGACACTTCCAGCAAGCCTGAAAGCAATTCTTTAAAACACAACAGAGCTCTAATTTGGGTCCTGAGGGATAGTAAGCAACAGAGAAAGCAAACATCTTTTTTCCAAATGGTCTTTAGCTACTTTGTGTCTTTCCCTTGATAAACTCTGCTTTCCGTGCAGCAGTGTGGTCCAGCTGAAGTTAACAGCATTGCTGAGAATGTCAAAGACCAAATCCTCTAGGCAAGAACATTTCAGCAGGTCTAGTCTGTTATGACAATAAATATTTTCAGGAATGTTTAAGCTATGCTAAACTTTAAAAGAAGAATGGCTCACATTTCTATTTACTTTCTTCATAAATGTGTGGTGCCTGAGTCTTCTTAACAGTTTCTTCATCTAAAGATAAGGCTGGATTTATCTCTATCTGTAGAGGGTAGTGCAATCTCTTAGTTAGGAATTTGTAGAGGTCGCCCTTTGCCTGTCAACACACAATCAAATCTAACTTTTGATCCTAGCGCTTCTGCTTTAGTAACACTAATTTTATAAAGGCTAGAAAAAACCTCACACTCTAGGAAATGAAGTTCTTTGAAACGTAATTCCAGACCTGTGCTTCAAAACTCTAAAGTTTAGCCAGCTTGATTTGTTGTCACCATAAAATACTGTTTAAAAGCATTTATGTTTTTATCTGGTAATTCTTATTCCACAGAAAGAATGAACTGTTGACATCCCTTAGCACTTTTTTGTTGTCCTGAATATGCCAGCTCATTACTCATAGTGAGCAGTAATCACTGCAAGTAAATGTAGAATCATGATGTGTCCAGGAAATATTTGATGAGGCTTTATAAAGGCATTCTATACAGCAAAAAAAAAAAAAAAAAAGAAGAAGAAGAAGAAAAAAAAAAGGTAAGCAAACAAACAAACAAAAAAAAGGGTAGTCTATGTTGTTCTTTTCTGGGTGAAATTCACCTGCCCAAAGCTCAAATACATGACAGACTCTTCTGCTAACACAGCTCCAATCCCACAGCTATCTGTTCTGTTTTGCTTCCCACGCATCCTGTAATGACAAAGGTACTCTCTTCTAAAATACCGTTTGGTTTTTCAGGGTGGCACTGGAAATTGCAAAGGACTTGACAGGCCCTGGAGGGAGCAGTGTGCTATTGATTACTCTGTCCTCTGCATGAACCCTGGTAAAGAGCTGTATTTCCAAAATTCTAGATGAAAGAATCAGTATACAAATAATGGCAGGAGGAGTTCTCTCTGGGATGATATGACTACATAAATAAGCAGTTCTTCAGTGCAGCATGTGGTTTTCTAATTTCCAGTAAAATGCAATGAGTCACACATGACAACACCACTGCCACTAACCAGTGTGGCATGGCATCTGAAAAAGATAGCACTGGAAGGGTGTGAACTGCACAGCAGATGATGGGGCTTGAAACATCTTGTTTGCTTTGGCAGAGCAACCAAAATCTTGATGCTTTCCCACAATCTGCTCCAAGGATATAGGTTTTGCTGTGCTCTATCAGATTATTACTCTGGGAATTTGTGTGTCCTGCCTTTGCCAATGGACAGCTCTTGATGCTTCAGATAAAGATAAATGCCCAGACTCCCCACAGGGGAATTCCAAAGTTAGATGGTGTTTCTTCAAGTAGGGTTTACATTACTGCAGAATTACCAGGGGAGGTTTTCTCTCTCTGGTACCAAATCATAAAGGATACATCTACTCAGTCAGGCAAACAAAGGCCCAAGACAGCTCTTGAGTCCAGGCTCACATACCATACATATTATTTATATGTAAGTACATGCTCTGGTATGGGCCTTAGGCCGAGTTTGCTCCAGAGGGAAAGTCTCACCATAGTTATGTTTTAGCACAGGCTCTAGGTTTTCTTCCTCGAGGTTGGAAAGGTGCTGCTTGGCAGCGCAGCTGCACAGGAGCAAAACTCCCAGTGACTGCTGCTGCTGTCGAACCCTGAATCTGAGAGAAGATGATATGGAGTCTCAAAAGATAAAGGCCAAAATTGAAGTGATTAAACCCCTCCCATTTTTTTTCTGCTCTCAGGCCTCTACAATTTGGGGATCAAATCTTCTGGTGTTAATGAGCTGGAAACTCTGAAACATATAATGCAAAAATGCATTCAGCAGGACTGGAGGCATCTGTTCAAAAGCTGAAAATGACCTGGCACACATGCTTGGTCCCCAGAGCAAGACATTAAAATTGTGAACTTGGTAGACACGACTGGCTTGTGCTTTCTTGGATCTATTATGTGAAAGTGGCATCGGATACTTTTTCCTTCAAATGTTTCTCAGAATGAATACTTGTTAAAGGCAAGGTGGGAGGAGGGCACAAGTAATTCTTTTTCTCCTCCTGAGACATCCCCAGACACAGCACTGCTGAGTGCCGTATTTAGGCAGTTAATGGTGATGTTCTAGGTGACCAGCATTATGTTTTGCTTGGTTTATGTTCCTTCCTCCCTGTCAGTATTGTCCACACTAAGGGAAGCTCAGGAAGAACAGTAGTTTAAGCTGTAATTTAATTCCCTGTAGATGGAGATCTGCTGTGACAGAAATGCCTGTCATCCTGGCAGTCTCTCACATCTGCTGGAGGCAGAAGAGTATGTGAAACAATAACTCTGCCAGCAGATGTGGTTCTGTAGGGACAGTAGTGTCTGTGGTACGAAAATTCTCTCCCAAAATACAAATCTGTGGGGACAGTAAGCGTCTGTGTCAGTGACAACTTTGCAGCATCTGCTGGGACAGTAATGCCTGTGATACATAAATGCATCTCTGCATCTGCTGGTTCAGTCAAAAGAGAGATGTATTGTAGATATCCAGTTTTAGATGTGAAAATCTCCTTCACTTTAATTTGGGGAATTTGTTTGAATTAATAAGAACCATCTTATGTAAGAAGAGCTAAAGGTATTTGTGAGTCTTGCACGTAGGACAGACATTGGCACATTTCATCTGCCAAGAAATACTGCTACATTTTCTCCTACCATAGTATTAATCATTAATGGCTTTGTTCTCAATGAACAGCCCAAGTATGTTCAATGATGCTCTTGTGAGTGCTAATGCTTTGTGGCGGCAGTGAGAGCATCACATGAGAAATGTGTTTGTTCAGTGTAGAGATGCACCACAAACACATCATTCTGACCCCGACCAGATTTCAAACACTCCTAAGTATGGGTGTGCAGGGACAAAGATTTCTAATTTGGCCTCATCTCTAGGTTATGCACTGTACTCAGGTTAGGAAGGATTGTGCTGGAGACAGTCAATTTTCCAGCAGCAGCAACTCCATTCAAATGTCAGAGTATTTTGCTACAACAAAGGCTGATGTTGACATTTTTCTTGGATAGAGACAGATGCAAGAGCTTCTGCCTCAAGGTTATCCATTATACAGTATATTAACTAGATGTTTTAACACTGTGCTTCCTGCAGAGAGAGAAATGAATGATGATTAATACTTATCAATTAAAATTGAATCTTTTCCCCTGTGTATTTATATGCTGAACTTCAACCTACAAGGAACTTCCGTGACAGGAATTAGATATTCTTTTATTGGAGAAAACTAGGATTACGGCCAGGGATTTATTATTCACTCATTTATTATGAGCATCGCATTTGTGCCTAGATTTTGCCTAGGCGTTGTATGTAAACATTGTCTCTGTACAAAGTTGCTTATCAACAGCATTAAAGGGACAATTATTTTCTCCTCCTTCTTACAGCAGCGCTAAGTAGGGGGACAGGGATGGATGAGAGAGGAAGCAGAGGTTGTACATGTTTTATGACCATAATTATAATTAACTATTTCAGAGATTAAAATTAAATTAAATTTTAATTATAATTTACTGTTTCAGAGATGAAGAAAGACTCAAGGTTATGAACTACCTCACAGGCCTATGAGCTATCTAGCTCCGTATAAACATAGATATAAATCTTTGTTGTTGTTGTTGTTTAATCTAGCCACTGTTTAATAGACAGTGCCCACAAGTGTGGTAGGTGCTTTACAGACTCGAGACGCCAGCGCTGCATCGCAGGCTGAACACTGGCCCAAGGGCCATGGTAACAAAGAGCTCCAATCCCGCAGCTGCGCACAGAGGAGGGCTCCGCCGAGAGCACTGCACGCAGGAGCAGCCTGCGAGGCTGGGCTCTAAACACATCATGTGAGAGCAAAGGAAAGGCAGCAGTGATTTTCATTTTCAAGCTCCGGTCGGCAGGGTTGTTTAAACGCCACTTAATTCAGATATACGGTGCGATAACCCTGGTTCATAAGCACGCGGCAGAATGGAACAATAAATGAAGGAGGGCACTCGCAATCCACGTGGAGAGCTTTAAAGTGGGCAGGTGATCTGGCTGGTTAGTTCTGATTTATTATAAAGGCATCTTTATGCTTTTTGAATCGCCTCCCATCAGTCATGTTAAACAAAGCTGTATTCGTCCAAGGCAGCTCATCCCCTACACGCATGCACACACTAATCAGTCCTGTCAAACTAATAGCAAATGCATACAAAGAAAGTAGAGTATGTGATGCCTATTGCAAAAATAGGTTTTGTTTTAATATACTGGAAGCAAACAGTTTAGTAAAGCCATCGGCCGTTACTTTACAATACTGTATCAACATTTTCAGAGACTGGTTGTGACTGCTAAAGGTCTGAGACGTTTTCAGGTTTGTGGCAAAACTGCTTTTCACAAGTTGTCCTAGAGGATCTTTGCTTTTTAAAATGAATTGGGTAACAGGGAGAGGTGCAGAATGATGGTCATGAAAGCGCATGTGAGGAAAATCATCAATAACATCTCCCCATTTGTATTTTTTGATGTGACCTCAATATCATGAGAGAAAGAGGCACTTCTGCAGCTTCCCTACCCATGAGCTTCCTTCCATCTCAGAGGTATCACAGAGCCACTCGCTGTTCCACCTCCATTGTATTTCTTGTCATTTATTACCACAACCATACTGTTTTGAGAGCTCTGTCCATCCCTTAGTATAAAGCACCCAAGGTCACTGCAACAACCGATGGAAAAATAATAAACGTTTTCAGCAGCAGTTGTTCAGATTCGGGATGAGTTGTTTATAAACATCTTGTCTAGAACTGTCAAGGGGTGGAGCTAACATCATTGAAAAATGATAAATTCTGACATGGTGCTCTGTGATTTCGCTGCCACTGAATGTAGGTTAATACGGGATTCAATAGGAAATCTGGCTTGTATATTGCTCCATATTACAGGAAACGAAGGAACTTGTCATTTGTCTGCAGATTGCTAATTGCAGTTTATTGCACATGCGAAAGGTTAATTTGGGTATGTTACCACAGGAATCACATGCGCTGTCTCAGAATAAACTATACTCCTGCTCTTATTGATGATCTGGCCTGTGAGATTTGGGACGTTATTTTATGAGATTATGGCAAATGAGAATTTTACAGTAAATGCTGTAACAGTTGGCAGCAGTGCCCTGAAGTGTAAGCAACTGGGATAGAGTGGAGTTGCAAGTCGCTGGTATGAAAAGCCAGACCTTGACTCTTAATTTAGTTATTCCCTCAGATGCATGTAATTTATTCTTTGTGATAATACAGTGAAAACAGAGGTCTCATCTATTCCAAATGAAAATTATATCCTACTCTTATTATTGCTAATGCTTTGTATTTAGAACATCATTTACAGGCCTCAGATTAATTCATGACCTCTTCATGCTAGGTGCTGTACATATACACACTGTAAGTTCGCTGCCCCAAAGATCTTACACTTTAATTAAATAAAGGCTGGAGGAAGGAAGTTTTATTACCTCTGTCACAAATGGGAAATGATAACAGAGAGAAACTAAAAGGACTGAGAATTAACACTCCTCCTGCAACGAGTGCTGTATTTGCCTGTAATATATCCTCCCTTCCTGCTTTTGTTAAGTTGCTGTAAATTGGTAGGTAGATGGTTGGTCTCTCCCCCGGAGATGGAGCTTACTATAATTCTGCACATGTTTCAAGGTTTTATGGAATGAAATGAAAGGCATTATGTAGAAAGATAACGCTTTAATTTAGATCTGATTAAGTTATTCTGAAGAAATACTTCTGTGGAGTAAGTAGATTCATCTGAATGTTGCGTGAATTGCTTGTTGCTGTGTGTGCACACTACTGCATAGACCCCGTGTTCCTGGGCAGGCTGCGCTCTTGGTGCACACGTGCTTTGAGGTTCGTCAGTATAACATCATTATTATTATTATTTATTATTATTTATTATTATTGTTCCCCGTGGTTTGCTCTTAAATGTTCTCTAAAATAGTAAAAAAGCAATTGCCCTCAAGATACTGGACCGTTCCACAGGATTCATGGGAGGCTTGAAACACCAGTGCACGCTTAGTCTCCCAGAAAGGCATCTCTTCCTCCCCTGCTCCCAGAAAGTATCCTGCTTATTCTGAAGTGCATTTTAAATGGTTTTAATTAGAGCTTCTAAGTTATCATTAAAAAATAAAGCTGGATCTGTGTGGAAACTTGCTTTGAGACAAAATTTCCTATAGAGGAACATAAACCTGAAGATCACTTGTTTTCCTTTTTCTCCTTAGTCAGTACAGTGACCTTGGGCAAAAACACAATCAGAGTTTAAGCAGATGTGGTGGGAAGAGGGAGGGAGAAAGAAGGGGATCGTGTAATTCAGGAGAATAAACAAAACAAAGAGCAGGTAAAAATCCAAGCACAACCCAAACACTCTCCTCATTTGTTTGCATTTCAGTGTTTCTGACCCTCGCTGTTGGGACTCCACCATCAGTAATCCTTTATATTGACACCACTTTCCCTCATCTCTGTCCTGCCCTGCCCCTATCTGGTAAATGGGTACAGTTACTTTCCGTCTCACAGATTTTAGAGTCCTTGAGTTTAAAAGACTGCAAAGAAGCAGACTTTTGTTTTATTTAATAATAAATGTTATTTTTATTTCTGTCAAAGGTTCTGTCCGTTTTCTGTTTAAAAAAAATATATATATGCTTAATGATGAAAATCATTGAGAGCCTTCTGGATCCTTGAGCACTTAAAGGTGATCTCTCATTTACCCCCTATGGAAGCTATCACAGCTGCCCAAAGAAGTGAAGTGTAAACTTGTAAAATAAGTAATCTTTTAAATACAGAACTAGAGCATTTCCTTGGTTGATGGGACAAACTAAGCACTTAGAGTAAGTACATCACCAGTGTATGCCCTTGCTAGAAAACAATCCACTGGAGCTTTGTTATAAAACATGCAAACATCCTGAGGAAGTGACAGTAATTTGCAATAAACACTGCATGTAAACAATTACCTGTGACTTGTTACACTTGTTTGTACAGCAGCTGGCTAAACAGATCTGTGTGCACTTGTAAACGGCTGCCCCCATCAAACTTGATACTGGGAAATAATTACTTGGTGTGTGATTTCTCTGTAGTAAGAAAAAGTCAGGCTTTTGTACCTGACAGCTGGCAAGGACTAAGTGAACGCATGTGCTCATAGATACGTGGAGAAAAGCTGGAGGAACAAAATGCAAACACGGTGTTTTTATGAGAGGGGTGAGGACTTTCATGTCTAGTCACCAGATGGAAGTAAGGCTTTTGTGACAGGGTACCCCATGGAAAAGCTGGGTTTACTGGTTCAGGTGTCCTGAGGTGGCAGAGAGGTGAAAGAAAGTCATTTGGTCATGCAAGGTCCAAAGAAGCGGCAGGGGCCGTTTATTTCCTGGTGGGTTAGAAAAATGGATGCAAGATGTTGGTGCAACTGTGCTAGAGCGGTTATGTGTGATGGGTTATTCCTCCTCGGACTCTTTATGAAACGGCACCGCTGAAGTTGCGAGGCGAGGGAAGGCGGAGAGCCCAGCACTCGGCAGCCACCGCGCCCAAACCCAAGCAGGCCCGGCTAGCGGGCGGTGGCGAGGGGCACGGGCCGGGCAGCCCGGCACACGGTGGCATCTCAGTAACCGGCGCCCGGGATGCACCGAGCCCGCCGCGCCTGCCGGGGCCTCTCGGCCGCCGCGCCTCCCGAGGAGGACCAGGAGGCGCCTCCGCCGCCGCAGCCCCCGAGCCCGCGGGCGCTGCCTTCCCGCTTCTTCGCAGACCGCGGCCGGGGGCAGTTACCGGCTGCGGGCCCACACGGCTGCCGGCGCGCCCGCGAGGCGGGAAGTCCCGAGCCGCGGGTGCCTACGCTCCCCCTCCCGCTGAGGGCGGCGGGTCCCTGCGGCCGCGGGTCCCGGCGGCCCCGGGGCCGCGCGGGCGCAGTGCGCACGGCGGGGGGAGGGGCGCGCAGGCGCAGGGAGCGCGCTAGGCGGCGGGCGGGTCTGTGCGGGAGCCGGCTGAGGGTCCGCCAGCCCGGCTGGCTGCGGCGGCAGCGGCCCGGGTCTCTTTGGGGCGGCTGCCCCCGGGGCGCGGAGCCCGGCGGGCCGCCGGCGCTCCGTCTGAACGGGCGGGACGGCCAACCTGGGAGGCGGGGGTCGGGGGGAATCTCCGGTGCCGGCGAGCGGCAGCGCGCCGCTTCCGAGGCAGGCGGCACACAAAGGACCGCGGCGCCCGCCCATCTCGGCACACACCCGCCGCCGAGAAAAAAAAAAATCCCAAGCGCACCACCCCAAAAAGCCCGAGCGCAGCCGCCGGCGCGCAGCCGGGGACTGGCAGCCGGGAGCGGGCCTGCTTTCGGGGAGGCGGCGGGGTGGGGAGGGAGGCAGGGGGAGCAACACACGGCCGGCGAGGAGACGGTCGGGCCGCGGACAATAGGCGCACGCCGGGCCGGGGGATGGCAAACAAGCGCCGGAGTCCGGTATTGTTCCGCACCCGACAACAAAGAGCGGAGCCGGGCCGGGGTGCGGGGGGTGGGGGGGGGTCAGCGCCGGCCCCTCCGCGCCGCGCCCGGCCAATGGGCGTGCGCAGCGATGGCGGCGGCGGCGCGGGGCTGTCAGCGATCGCCGCTTACGCTGCGGCGCCCGGCGCGGCCCCCCCCCACCCCCCCTCCCTCCCCTGCCTCCCTCCGCCCGCCTCTCCAGAGCCGTCTGGCTGCAGCAGTGCCTCAGACAGAGGAGGGGAGAGGAGGAAAAAAAAAAAAAAAAAAAAAAAAAAA
>JANVCC010000036.1:3931491-3946544 GCA_025345505.1 Todiramphus chloris collaris
AAACTGTAACATATCTCTTATATATATTAAAAACGTTTAAAGGTTTTAAAGATAAATTGCATTAATACAGATTGAAGTATTTTATTCTTTTTTGACTTGAAAAATTATATTTCATATTGCAAAGATGTTTACAAGTATTTTAATTTAAGTTCAGTGAACTTTTTGTAGCTGGGTTAAATCTTTTTTATTTTAGTATGGCCTTATGGCAAAGAACACTGTATTATTTTAATATCACACAATTGTGAACGGAATTACAAACCATAAAATGTGTAATGCTTTGAACAGTATTCTGTTGGGATGGAGATTTTATAGGTTCAGAAAAAAATCTTTTAAATCTGCTTCACCCAGCATATTTTCTATTCAGTGATATAAAGCATATTTTATTCTATATTATTACAAAAAATGGAAATGTATAAACATATGTCAAAAGGAACTGTTGAAGCTTTCTAACATTTGTATAAATAGAATTCAGTGGAAATTACAAAAAATTCTGTTGCACCACTATAGTTTTAGTATTTCTATTTTAATACATTTGTTTACCACTTGTTTATGTATATGTAGGTGACGTTACTTGAGCTTAAATGTACTTTACTGAGCAAAGTTTAAGAACAAAGTATATTTTATTTTATGATAAAGGGCCTTTAACCTCATGGTCAAATACTAATATTATATTTGCTGAGACAAGATTTGAAATTGTATCAAGAGTTTTATTTTTCTGACATTTGAAGTTCTACATAATAAAAGTAAAACTTAAGTAATGGTGCTACTTCATGTTTTTTTAAGTATTTCTATATAAATAAAATAAAATATTACAGAAAAAAAAAAGCCAAACAAGTACTCAGTGTGGTGATTTAATTTGATGTGCTGGGAGTGTCTTTTGGAGGTTTTTTTTGTTACTCACCTGTACCACTGAAACATGTTGGGAGTTTAAACTGTGTCTCGTCACTACTGTTGCTGGAACTCTTTAGCTTATATAGTCTTCCAGAACAATCCTTACCTTATAACATGTTTTTAAGGAAAAAGAAAAATTAATGTGTTTTCTAATATGTGGTATAATCCTGGGGTTAGTCCATATCTAAAAATACTCCGTTTTGCAGAATTTTTACTCATGACAAGGACTTGGTTTTGCATGAATTGTTACTGTTAGCAAATAAAGCATATGTAAGAAACGGAGCTGACAGCTCCCTTAGCTTTGGGCTCTAAAAGCAGATGTCAGGGGAGGCTCCTTTGTTGTAATGGGCTGATGGAGAGCCGAGTCCTACAGGTCCTGGCTCTGCTGTGCCCATGGACATCAGCTCTGCGCCCGAAGCTCGGTCTTTTCTAGAGTGGAACAAGGACTTTAGTATCCTTCCTCAGTTCTTGAAAGTGCTTCTTGGTGTTTGGCAGTTGTGGTTTGGGTAATTGGTGTTGACAAGCTTATTTGAATAAAAAATTTATTGCTGTGTAAAGTTTGTTTGCTTTTGATGGTGCCCGCAGTGGTATTGGGGCGAAGGAAGTACAGCCGCTTTCTGACTAACGAGCTTATGAACCCACCAGGCAAAGCCTGCAATGTTTTTGTTGCTGGTTGTAGTTGATGTGTTTGAGTGAACTCGCTGGAATACGGCGTGTTAGAGCAGATTTCAGAAGGTAGTGGCAGATCGCTTGAAATGTTTGCTTTTGAGGATGCTGGTGCACGTTTCACTGGGTGACTGAAGACAACAAACCAAACCCAACTTGTGGGTAGGGTATTTCACATAATTTACTTTGTGCTTTGCAATGTATGCGAGAGCTGCTCCGTTCAGTTCTCCTTTATGTACTCCAGAGCTGCTGGTTGGGTGGAAAGGGGGAGGAGGGAGGATGCGGCAGGGGATGATGGGATCTCTTTGTTTGATTTGATTTGATTTTTGCTTCTTTCATTGAACTGTGATTGTGGTATCATCTGATTTATAGAGGTAAAATACCTCACTGAGGGTTGCATATGTCTTGGGAAGCTTCTTCTTTTGAATGGTGGAATAAAAAAACCCCAGTGCTGTGGAAAAGAATCCAGACAGTGACAGAGAAGATGGGCTTAAATACAGCAGTGGTACAGCCATTGAAAAAAAAAAAAAAACCCTTGGCAAAATTGGTTACTTTAAAGGGATCAGGAAGTTTACGTTCACGTGTATGTTTTCTTAATAGTGGGTGTTTAGGAAACGTACTCAAAATGCGTCAATCAATGTCTTGTTTCAGTATAAACGTCCTGTGCTAGTGTCTGGGAAAAGTTGTGAAAATGGCTATAAATAAAATCAGTCAATTTGATAACTTTGCTTAATTTTCAAAGCTTAGTGAAGCCAAAAGGTAAATAGGATCAACAAAAAGTGAAAACTAAATTCTCCCTCTTGTTTTTTTTTATTCCTCTCTCTTAATGTACAGTATGTGCATCCCCATCGTGTTACTAGCAGTGGTATGGACGACCAAGCAGCCACGGTCCCTGTAACGAACAGCGCTTGTGCGGCAGCTCGACAAATGCCCTGACCTGGGCGGTGTGGCTGGCCACTGCTCGGCTCGGCCACCGAGCCCCTCATTAAATGTAACCTGTCTCATCATTCCTGTTTGTCTTGCAAGACTTTTCTTGGTATTTTCTTCACCAAACTGTGGCTGAAACAAAGGCGATCCCCGCTCTGTCCGCAGCCCCGGATGCTGTTTTGGCCTCTGTACGCTGTGTCACCCCCTGCCCGTGCTCCACATTGTTCCGAGACGGGAAGATGGGCTGCAGTGCCTGAAAAACTGATTGTGTTCATTCCTCTTTGGGAATTATTTCACCCACGGAGGGAATTGGGCTGGATTACTCTTGCTTTGGTGTGCGATGATGCAGTGAATGCCTTTTGCCCTGTCTTCCAAAGGTGCGTGCCTGGTGGTGGTGGTGGCAGAGCTGACTGGCAGGGTCAGCAGCATCCACCCAAAGCTCTTCCACTACTGGCTTCCCCCGGCTGCTGCAGGGCCAGTGTATCCCACTCCACTGGGAGAGTGTTCCAGGAGTGGACTGGCACCTTCAGTGTCTGTTGCATTACGGCTGCTCTCTTGCTTGTCTGCAGTTGTGTGCCCCGAAATCACATCTGCTCCTGGTGATGATGGGGTGTAAGATCCCTTGTCTTTGGCTGTTGGAGATGAGTGCATGTGTGCAGAGGCAGCGTGGGGAGGAACATGCAGGCTACACGTGTGCACTGCCCCCCAGATATATGCTGTAGGTCAGTCCCTTGGACAGCAGAGGCCATAAATCAGTGCAGAATTTGTCCCAGGGTCTGGGGCCATATGGTGTGCAGGAGAGGGAGAGGGATGCCTGTGCGGAAGGAGAAGAAAGGCCTGTGTGGTGCAGGGATATTTCAAAGCCTGAGAAAGGGGCAAAGTTCAATTTCTAATTGAGTGCTTTGAAATCTATAGATGTATATGGTCAATGTTTATCTTCCAGAACAAAGATCACTTTGTTTTTCAAATGTTTGTATGTTGGTGTTGAAAACTGCACTGGGGGTCTGCACCATGAGAGGCTCCTCTGCACTCTCCAGAACTTCTGGGGTTGGGGTGGGTGCCCCTGGTGCAGCCTGGCCCTGCTCTCCCAACCAGCTGGGTGCAGGGGTCGTTGAGGACCTGCACATTTGGGGTGTCTTCCTGTCTTTGCTAATGTACGTGTATGGTTCCCGGTGCGTACACACATCATTATCTCAAGAAAGGATCCATTTACATTTGTAAGAATTATTATACACAAAGTCCTGAGCTTAATTATTTCTCTGTCCGTATCTTGTACTCCACGAAATTTGCATAACAATTAGACATCAAAGCCAGAGCCCTTTACTGGAAGAAAGGTCTTTCCACTGTGTTATTTTAATAAAATAAATTATAATGATCTATTTAATCTAAACTTCCTCTTTATTTTTTTTTCCTGCAAATCAATTGAAATGAAACTTAAAAGCAAACTTTAAATTAAGTAGTAAGAATCTAGCACAGTAAGGTATTTAAATTGCTTTTTGTTTGATGTTTCTCACTCCTCTTTGCCAATCCCCTCACCCATCTTTTTATCTCTATTCTCCTTGTCTTGCCATTTTGGAAATTGAAAAGATGCTTTGCTGTCACTGAAGTGAAAGGGAATTCTGACACTGGAAAAGCGTGCTGGTGAGTAGTGAGTTTAATTGATCTAGAAATAGCAAAAAAGTAATTATTCACCCTGCCTCTGCTTATTTGTATTTCCTGTACCTGTTGTCTCTGTAGTAGAGATGACTTAATAAGAGAACAAAGGCTATTTTAAATCTAAGGTAGTTAAGGGATGCTTCAGTCTATATAATCATTTGAATTTCTAATTTAACTTTTTGTGATAGTCTACCCGGCAAACGCCAAAGGGTTGCTGGTGAATAAGTGCTCTATCCAACGGTAAGTGATGTGGGAAGATGCTCATGATTATTGAGTTCTCTTACTTTCTTCTCAGGTAATATATGTATAGATACATATATGTGACCATATTTTAAATATATGCTTGTGTACACAGGTATCTGGCTCAAATACTCCAGAAAATCACAGATTAGAAAGACTTCCCTTTTTCAGTGCATTAATGTTAACAGAAATTCACTGTAATATTAGAAAAAAAAGTTTTATTGTCATTTTACTACTTAATATTAAGGATTTTATTAAAGCTTTTACTGCTGGATATGTAAAATAATTACATCTCATCTAATTTCTAACTTTGATTAAAAAGCAGAAAAGCTTTTTCTGGTTTAGTTTAGTGACTTACGTTGCATCGTGATGTGCTTACATAGTGACGAAGCTGTATCAAAAACAGTTAAGCATTTGATATATGGATTTTTCTTGAATGTTATGTGTACATGTATAGTATGTGCAGTTCTGTCTGTGCCTAGATATATACATGCATATATGTACAATATTATGAATACTATATATTCTTGATCTTTTAAAATTTGTGCAATCTTAGTAAACAGCCTCTCTTGTGTGATGTTGGATTTGTGGCCTTAGGGAGTATCAGGTGGGGCTGTGTCTACAGAAACCACCTGTATCACGCCTTGGCTATGTTTTTCTGAGTTTTGGGCTCCATGGAACCAATAGCAGAAGCTTCCCTTGATCAGGATTTAGTTTTCCCTGTAAATTAAACTCTGGCAAATAGGGCTTTTTGCATATAAAATCTTATCCAAGATACACAGATAGCACTGCTCCCTAATGTGGTTTTGTTGGGTTTTTTTGGTAGGGAAGTTTTTTTCCAAAGCTTTTCTAACAATTTATAGCTTTCCACTGGTAAGAAGATAATTGGTTAAGAAAATCAGTCAGTTAAACACATTCATAGTAAATGCATCTTATGCCTTTACCACTACAAACATGATTGATTAGCTGTCTCAAGAAATTTATAGCCTCTGATAAGACTGAACCAACAGAAATGCCTTGTTAGTTTTAAATGGAGAACAAAAAGAGATTTTTGATGTTCCTCATTACTGGTTTTCCACTTGTGGTGGAGATAAAATACAGTAAAGTGCTTTTTCCTCTTATGTATAAGGGCTCTTCTGCCTTTCACACCTGGTAGAATTGTGTAGCCCACTTTACATCAGCATGAATGGCAATTGCCTTGTAACTGTGCCATGAATGGGTGAATAGTCTGTTGTCTCCTATTTTGTCCTTTGTCTTCATGTTTTATTCACTTTTACCCTCTACAAAAGAGCCTTAATTTAGACATGAGAAAACAGTAGCGACGCTCCAGTTCATTAAAGATCTAGAGGCAGTTTTTATTTGATTTTGATGTTCTTTATATTTTGATGGGTGTACCAACCAGCAGAAGCTATTTTGATGAAAAGAAAATTTCAACAAGAGCATGACCCATAAATAGTGGTTTTGATAGAGTCACAAAAGTTTCTGGTACACATTTTGAAGTTATTTCCACAACCCAACCGCAAAGGACAAGTAAATCATGCCCCTTTAAGAGTTAGAAGAAAGGAGTGTTTTTTCAGGATCTTTAGTTGTGCTATTGAGTCATTGTAGCATCTCGGCTAATTAATTTCACCTTTTATATGCTTCAGGATTTCCATCTGTGAATGAACTAACGACACCTACTTACAGGCAGTATTGTGAAGATTAATTAATTGACATTATTGAAGTATCCTGAGGTGGAAGTCCTGATGTAAGTACAAAATATTATTCCTGATACTTTGCAATTAATCAGTTCCCAGTAGCCAGCATGTGGGGATCATATTGGTCTAGAGCAAACAAACACAGAACTGGATTATATTTGAAATCTGTTGCAGTTTGGGTTTTTTTGTTTGTGATTTTTTCAGATTTTTGGTTTTACATGTTATTTGAACAATCTTATTCAGTGAGTGTAAGAATCTCTTTTCTCCTGTGGTACTTACAGGTGTGGTGGGCTTGACTTAGGAGAAATAAATGATCCCAGTGTTGTAGGGCTTTGTTGAGGATACAGAAAAGCAACTTTGGCTTGCAGTTTTCTTGCTTCCTCTGGTGTAACACTGCTAACACTTTAAAATGGGATCTCCTTTTTTAAGGGAGATGAAAACATTAGCCTTATGAAGAAGCATACAGCACTGATCTAGTAATCTCCGTGCATGTGGCTGGGTATTACTGAACAGAGCTTTTCCTGTGTGAAAGAGGACAAGAGGAGTAATGTCTTACATCACGAAGCATCGGAAAGGAATTGATGTTGTGAAATTGTTTGTAATTTATACAGATAATAAGATCTATTCTTACTACTCATCATAATCATGGCTGGTGTGCTGTTTGCATAATGATACAATCACAGCTGCGCAGGTCTTAGACCACATGTTTTAAAATGGCAAGAATAACTAGAAACTGTAGAGTTTGTTTGAGCCTTTCTGTAATTAAACGCTATGAAACATGTACCTAATTTTTCATAAGGTTGAATACACAGCTGACAATAAGGTGAATGTAATTGCTGTCTGTAGTGCTTTCCAGAGACTGAACATATTCCTAAATGATGCGATACACTTTTTGTTCTTGGAAATGTAAGTCACAAGATAGTTTTGGAATTATTTGCAATGGTCTCACAAGTGCAGGTGGAAGGTTTAAAGCTTCGCAAATCATTCATATTTCTTTCTCGTGTCACTTAAAAAAAAAAATATATATATATTCACATGAAACTATGAAACTGCTTTGTGTTTGACGCAGTTAAAGATGTTTTCAGGTCACAAAAATGTAACTTTCTTTGACTAATTTGAATTAAAAACCCACTCCAGCAGAAAATGTCCTCAGTCTTTGGAGTCACGTGGTTGTTGGAAAGCTCTTTCTTGACTGTGCAGGAGGTCAGCCTTTTAAGGAGGAAGTCTGTGCACAAACATGCAGTGCTGATAATGAGAGGAATTTCACACTTCTCCCCCTGACACAAGCTCTGTGTTCATCCTGCCGACTGCTGCCTCTAAAGCCTTTCGGTATTAGATGTTATAATGAATGCTGGGCCATTACTGAGCTGGTGTAGCAAACCCCTGTAACTCTAGCTAAAGAGATGGCTTCCAGAAGGTAGGGTCACCCACTCTGCAAAAATAAAAATCAATTAAAAGTGAGGTCTCCTTTTTGTCTCTGAGTGCGTCTCTGCTATATGGCTGCCCTTCCTTTCCCCAATGGTGATTTTCAAGCCAAATGGCCTTTTCATCATCACTCTGGCTTAGCAGCAAACTTGTCTGTCAATAATAGCAGGCTTCACTTCTTCCCCAGCTAACTGGTAGTCAGACAGCCAAAGAATGGCCTATCCAAAATTAGGATATGCTCAATGCACCATCCGCTGGTGTTGTTCCCATCAGCCTAATTATATGACTTTTGGGTCGGACAATGTCTCATTGTGTGGCCCTTGGCAGCTACGGGATGCCTAATGCTGCATGAATGTCTAATGTGGAGTTTGATGGCTATGACCGAGGCTGCAGTTCCACACTGGAATTGAAAACATCCGTGTAGTTTCCATAGAAAACCAGGTCAATGGTGCTTCCATAAAGCATTAGCCCCAGGGAATGCTATTGGTTGCATGTTGCCTGTACAAATCCATGCAGGCTGAGCAGTTTACAGGGAATTTCTCTTTCAGGTAAATGACAATTAAGGAGTCAGATTGATTTAGACTTTAGTGACCTGTTTCAGAATCTTAATTTATTGCAAGCGCCATCCCTCATCCGTTTATCTCCATCTTTTCTTTTATTTTGTGCATTTAAGAACACTTGTGAGGTATCTTAAGAACATTGCAAACAATGAATATGTCTTCGTATTCGTAGGTTAAAAAAACCCCAACTTTATGTATTCTTTGACAGTAAAATTTTTGATAGAACTATCATATCTTTACAATACTTCCTGTAAAAGCCTGCTTTTTTTTACAGGCAAAAGCAAGGTATGAATGTAAAAGGCAATTCATTACAGATGAAGGCTGTAATACGCTTGTTCATATCAAAGGAGAATGTAGAACTATATTATGTTTTAATTAAATCTCTAACGTCAACAGCTGTTTTTAAGGGATCTTTTTAAGCTACATTTATTTTTAGTATTGTTTAAGATTGTCTTTCTTTGCATTGCATCTCCCTTCATGCATTATTGCCTTTTTAAAAGTTTTAAAGGTGCATATTAAAGTCTAAGCGCTGGTAAAATTAGTTTTTTAAGATGCTGGCTGTGACTTTTCTAAGCAGGGAGCAAAAAGATGTGACACCACCTAAACACCCTTCGTTCTCTTTTTCTCCCAGAAGTAAAAGGTTCCAGTTCCAAACCCCAAACTGCCAAGGCTGTTTTCAGCTGACAGTGGTTTCTGTCAGCTGGCTGTTATCAGTTCCTCTACAATGCAGCTGCTAATTACAGTAATAGCAAAACTGTCTCTTCAGACAGAGTGGGCCACACTGATTTAATTCTTCCCCCCCCTAAATGAGCAGCAGCATCAGTAAGTATCCTTTAACTTGTGGAGAAAAGAAACATCTTACTCCTTGTAACAGGAAAAACTTAGCCAAACTTAGGGTTTCGTGTGTCAGTGCTTGGTCCTGTTGCTTTTCCTGGGACTCATGTCAGCCCATGAAGCTTCAGGTGTCATTGTGGCTTGTTAGAGTTCTTGGTTTGTTATTTCCAGCCTGGATCATCCAGAAGCAGAGAGGAAGGAAAAAAAGGGGTCTTTTCTCAGCCTGTAGAAGCTTGGAAGCTCTTTCAAGGGAATCACCAGAGCTTGCTGTTTCCCAGCTGATGCAGCACTTTGAGGTGGGCTCTGTGTCGGGCATTAGGCCCAGAGCCACCCTGGATATCTCTGTCCCTGGCCCAGCGAGACCCAGATCTGTTGCCCACCGTCTCTGCTGTAAGGGGACGGCTCTGCCCTGCACCTCTCCACTCCCACCTGAGCACACCCAGAAGCCATTACCGTGCCACTGGGGAGGAAGGATCGCTAGCTGCTCTTTCTCTGTGGTTGCTGGCCTTCCTGTAGTTATGGGATCAACTCACATTAAAGATACACCCTGTAATCTGCTCTCCCTCTGGGTGTTGTCTATCTTGACTTTAGTAAGGCGTTTGACACTCACAGAGTTCTATTAGAGAAATTGCCTGCTCTTGGCTTGGATGGGCATGAACGTTCCTGGGTGGAAAACTGGTCAGATGGACGAGTCCAAAGAGTTGTGGTCAATGGAGTTCAATCCAGCCGGCTGCCAGTCACGAGTGGAGTCCCCCAGGGCTCTGCACTGGGGCCACTCCTGTTTCACATCTTCACCAATGATTTGGGTGAGGGGACAGAGGGCACCCTTGGGAAATCTGCAGGTGACACCAAGCTGGTGGAAGTGTCGATCTGCTTGAGGGTAGGGAAGCTCTACAGAGGGATCTAGACAGGCTGGATCCCTGGGCCAAGGCCAATCCCATGAGTTCCAGTAAGGCCAAATGCCGGATCCTGCACTTGGGCCACAACAACCCCAGCAGCGCTGCAGGCTCGGGGAGGAGTGGCTGGGGAGCTGCCAGGCAGAGAGGGACCTGGGGGTGTTGACTGACAGCCATCTGAACATGAGCCAGCAGTGTGCCAAGGTGTGCCATGAACAATGCCCAGTGTGCCCAATGGCATCCTGGCCTGGATCAGGAACAGTGTGGGCAGCAGGAGCAGGGAGGGGATCATTCCTCCATACTCGGCTTTGGTGAGGCCGCACCTCAAATGCTGTGTCCAGTTTTGGGCCCCTCTCTACAAGGAGGACGCTGAGGTGCTGGAGAGGGTACAGAGGCAGGATACAAAGCTAGGAAAGGCTTTGGAGCATGTCTCTTATGAGGAGAGGCTGAGGGAGCTGGGGCTGTTTAGCCTTGAGAAGAGAAGGCTGAGGGGAGACCTTATTGCCCTCTACAGCTACCTGAAGGGAAGGTGTAGCGAGGTGGGAGTTGGTCTGTTCTCCTTGGTAACAAGTGATAGAACAAGAGGAAATGGCCTGAAGTTGAACCAGGAGAGGTTCAGGCTGGATATTAGGAAGCATTTCTTTACAGAAAGGGTTGTCAGGCATTGGAATGGAATGGTCTGCCCGGGGAGGTGGTGGAGTCACCATCCCTGGAAGTGTTTAAGAGCCAGTTAGATGTTGTGCTTAGGGACATGGTTTAGTGGTTTTTGATAGGGCTAGGAATAAGGTTGGAATTGATGGTCTTGAAGGTCTCTTCCAGCCAAAACAGTTCTATGATTCTCTTCTTGTGGAACTGCACTCCAGAAATTGAGAGAGTTATTTGAGAGATGATTATTGTATTGCTGTGCCGGAATATGTAGCTAACATCAGTTTATTATCCATTTTCTGTAAACATCAAAACCCAGTAATCATGGGAACACTGTGATGGTTTCAGAAGGTAGTTCCACTATAAATTGGAGTGACAATGTATTTGCTAAAAAAAATAGCATGAACAATAAATAAGTATTTATTATCTCTTTCACAAAACTAGCCCAGAGGTTCAGAAAAACTTGACATCGGAGGCTAAGATAGTAACTGATCTAGTGTCAGTAAAATAGTGCCAAACCAGAGAAACTGGTGAGTCTTGTAGGTAACACCTGCAAATGCATGGTGATTATAATTGTTACTGATAAATGGAGATTTGTGAGACCCATGATTTGCAAAAGCAGATTTGACCCTTTGTATTTTACTGTTAAATTTCTCTCCTTTCCTTACGAGTGCACCTATCTAATTTTGAGCTTAGACAAGCGTAAATCACAGTTAACACTGATGACATCACTGTAATTGCACATATCTGAAGTCTGTGTATTTGAGAGAAAATAAGACCTGTTTGGTCAGATTCTTCAGTGGGGGAGTCTCTGGAAACAGAGCAAATTCACATGAGTTGACATGAATTATCCCTAGCCTGCCAATGATGTAAATGAAAGCTAAATCTGACCAGCTTAGTGCCATGGCTTGAGCAGGATTTTTGATGAAGCATGCCAAGGCTCTCTATAGCAAAAAACATCTTTTATTTCAATAGTGTAAAGCAGTCAGAAATACTAATATACGTGTGGCATTTCTTCAGCCTGGTGAAGGACACTCCTCTGTCCATGTCTGATGGATGGGTCAACCATTCTTGGAGCAGCAGGTAGTTCAAACCATTTTAATGAATCGATGGGATAAGGGAGTCTAAAAATGATCCTTGGGGTGCTTGCAAGCATTACTGAGAATATCATACTGAGCAAACCCACTTGTTAAGTTCTTGTGGGACATACACAGAACAGAGAGTTAAAAGTTGATCTTGCAGCTGTGCCTTCCGATGAGGGTAAATCGTTGGATTTCTCCTCTCCATTTAGTTACTAATCAGGGAAATAATCTTTGCTTGCTGTATTAGGGTGCTGTGAAGATAAGTTAACTTCCCTTAAAACATGCTTTACATTCTGCATTGAAGAGCACAGTGGAAATATGAAGCATCTTTTTATGTTAGACACTGTGGTATTAGCAAGCATGGTTAATCCCTGGTGTTCAACAGTAATTTCTCTGTACTGGACAGAAAAACAGGGCCAGTAAGAAATGTGCAGCAGCTAGGCTAATGTTGGCTGCAATGAAACAGCATTTTGATTTGTTGGTCTCTCAGAACTTTGCTTAATGTGTTACTATTTCTTCTTGTTAGAGCATAAAACTGAATTCCAGGAGCTGAACAGCTACATGACACTATTAGGAGGCATACCAATCACTCTAGGATTGCTTTCCTGATGTCAACAACACGTACTGCATACCAACATCTGCATTGTATCAGAGATGCTCCTCTACGTGTCTGGGAAACTGCATGACAGTTTGTGCAAGATGAGCATATCTTGCATGCTGGGTTATTGAAAAGTTGAGTAACTTGACTAGTGTTATTTTCAATAATATTTACCAGCAGATGCTATATATTGACTTTTAGATCTACTGTCGCGTTGGATTACCATTACTGTCAGATAGTAATTGCAAAATTGATGGTTTTATTTGGTGTGGTTTCACGGGTAACACTTATTTAGCAAAGAGTTATGTAGAAAGCTCCTTTATTTTTTTTTTTTAATCCAACCTCTCTCCTACCTTTCACCTTGCAGGTCGTGGTAGCATACAGACAAGCTCCAGCAGATGAATTGTGCAGAGAGATGGTGAGGATTTGCCCCAGTGCATTAAAGCATTTAGAATTTAAAAAATTCTGGGGAATCCAAAGCTACTTGAGTCAACATGTGCTTACTTTCTGACCTCAGTGCATCCAGGATTTTTCCTGCCATGTACATTTTCTGCCTGGATAGGTGAGTAAATGTTTCTTTGCTTGTGTGATCACATACATAAGGCTTCACAAAGCAGGTATGTTCTGTGTGGCTGATAACTCGGGAAATGTGTGTTGTCTTCAATCAGAAACATGCTTTTCCTGTTGTGAAGGCTGTTCAAGTTATCAGTGTATAATATCATGAGCTGGAAGAGAAAGGGGATTTTTGTGCCCTTTGAAGAAACTCCTCCAGATTCTTTTCTGTCTCCCTTCAGTGTGATACAACACTATTTACATTCCTTTTTACCTCTATATTTCCCCTGCTCGCTCTTTTCTTTCAGGAAGTTAAGTCTGGCTTTGGTCTTGCTGATGGATTTAAGTGTTCATTTCAATGTGTTACTGGATTTTTTGGTTCTGGTGCAGAAGCCAGGCTGTCTTACATCACCTCCTCTTTGCATTAGACCCTGTCAGGTCTCTCCTGCACTGATGCACTTAATAAAAGCTTAGTTATTTATTAATTTCCTCTTCACTATCTTTAGGTATATGCCTGGACTTGGAAGTTATCAGTCATGTTTTTTTCATGTTGCCTTGTTCTTTTTGTTCTTTTATATCAGTATGGAAACCCATGGTGTTGGTATAGAACTCACCCCTAGAAACCAATGTTTCTGACCCACTTATCCGTACAAATTATTTTTCTGGATTGTCTTTTCTGCTTTTCTGAATAAACCTGGCAACATCGAAGACTCCAAGCCCTTTCTTTTTGCCTGACTCACCAAAATGTAGCAAAACTTTTCCATTGATAGACCTGACTTTTTCTCGTTGCTATGGGAATGTTTACAAGAAACAGCCCGGTGTCAATTATTGTTTGTATTGCTTGTATGATTGTATATTATTTATATACAAGCCTCCTTTTTTTTTTTTTTGTTTTAATTTTTTTATTTTACCACTTACGACCCTCTTAAATTAAAATATTTTGGAAAGAAGTAAACCTCACATGTTATAATAGGGCCTATTTGCCACATAGGACTGGAATGGTCGGGCTGCTCTATTCACTAGTTTGCCTAGCTGAAAGCACTGTGAAAAGTGGAAGAAGACAAGCCAAAGAAATGGAGGGTGCTCTGGGGTTTGGGAATGACTCCCCCCACCCAGTGCTGTCCTAAAGATCTGTCCTGTGCTGCTGGGTCTGCAGGGATCTTCATTTTACACTACCACTTAGCCACCTTCTGTCAGGAAGGTGATGCACAGACTGTCTCTGCCTTTGGTCCCCTTGGAGGGGATGATTGCCTGCAGAGGTCTCCTAGAGGATGGAGAAAAAGCATGGCTTGGATTCAGTACCAGGGAGGAGCTTTGGAAAAAGCTGCCTCTCAGTCGGGATGCCTGGGATGAAAGCATGGCCTGATTTGAAAATTTTTCTTCAGATTGTGTTTTTGTGCAGAGTTTTGGTGCTAACCTTAACTGAGCAAGATGGAGATGATTTAAAGAGTGATCTCTGAGCTGCAGCCCGCTATGCATCCTTTTAAGATGCTTGAAGACTGGAGATGTAAGGACTGGAGAGTGTGTGTAGGGCGAAGGGGGCTGGAGGGATTTCTCCTCCTTTGCTGTGTCATGTAAATAACTGAGGAAAGTTAGGAATAGGAGGTTTCAGTGGAAAACAACAAATCACACCAGAGAAAAAGGCCAAGCCACAGATAAGCACAGACTGATTTTAAAACAAGCAGCGACCTGAGTGTGTGGAACACTCACATGCACTAAGTGGGAAACAAAAGACAGGGAAGATGACAAGCTGGGATAAAGGTTTTGAGTCCAGAAGTTCCAGTCACACAGTGAGATGTGATATATTTCAGGAAAATGAGCATTTGCAACACCTGAGTCACCTGCTGGTACCTACCTAGACAGGTGCTGCTAAACCTTCTAGATTAAAATAGCTTAGTTTTGAGGGAAAACCTACTAGTACAGACCAGTCTGGAGACAGTCCTCCGCATGCAAATCGGAAGGGGGAGGCTTGCTTTAGAAGCACAAATATAACAAACATAGGAAATCAGAGGAAAATGAAGGTATGCTGAGAAAGCAGAACAGAGGGAAAAGCAAATGTCGGGTAGAGATAGAGAAAGAGCCTGTCTTGGAGAAGTCACAGCAATGTAGTGACTGCACTGAGAACCACTAACACTGCCCTCTAAAATCTGGTTGGTTATTTGAAGTTAAGGGGAATTTCCCTATCAGATGAATTGGTGCTTTAGATGGCAGAAAAATAGGCAGTTTCCACTCTGTAGGTATAATTTTCTTTCTTTCTTTCTTTCTTTCTTTCTTTCTTTCTTTCTTTCTTTCTTTCTTTCTTTCTTTCTTTCTTTCTTTCTTTCTTTCTTTCTTTCTTTCTTTCTTTCTTTCTTTCTTTCTTTCTTTCTTTCTTTCTTTCTTTC
>JANVCC010000036.1:3946644-4132436 GCA_025345505.1 Todiramphus chloris collaris
TCCTTCTCTCCTTCTCTCCTTCTCTCCTTCTCTCCTTCTCTCCTTCTCTCCTTCTCTCCTTCTCTCCTTCTCTCCTTCTCTCCTTCTCTCCTTCTCTCCTTCTCTCCTTCTCTCCTTCTCTCCTTCTCTCCTTTCTCTTTTTATTCCACTCCCCCCCTCTGCTCGTAAAATTTGACTACACTCCAGGCACTTCCTTAGATTTTGAAGAGAATGGATGCGAGGCAACACTGGGGCATGGCAAACGTATGTACACCTTCACAGGTGTCATGCTCATTAATAAGGGGCTGTTCAGGATGCAGGTTATCTCCTGCTAATACAACTTTGATCTGAATCAAGAGTCACAGGGCAACCGCACTTCTGTCAAATTAGCCAGGATGAATGATGCAAAGTTTATGCAGCTTTATGTTTTCAGATGAGCTTTATGCTTGCTGTGGGAGGATGGCTGACAGTGAGCCAGACAAGGTTAGCAGCTGATCTGGCATAAAGTGTTATCCCATTAAAGATTTTAAAAGAAGTTTGCAAAGGCAAAGTGAATTTGCATGGGCCCAGTGCTTCCAATCCAGTGGTCACAACGTTGTCTAATACCATAAAAGCAGATCTAGCTTCTCCTCGGGTTGCCAGCGCAGCTCCTTGAGGTTCAGTTTTCCAAGACACAAGCCCCTGGTGACCTCAGTCTGAGCAGAGCAGGAGCTCAGCACGTTAAGGGGCAGCCCGGCAGGTACTGTAAATGCATGTGAGGGGTGTGGACTGTTTGTGGCTATGTGTGGAGAGCCTCAAATTGCATGTGCAACTTAATTGTGGGGAAGCAATTGGTTTGGGGTTGAGATTTTTTTTTTACATAACTGTATGCAAGTTTTAATTCTGAAAAGATGCCTGCAGATGTTTCCAGTAAAACAAGCTAGAGAAGGATGAGCTCACCTGAAGTGGTAGGTTAATATCTGAGTTAGCATTAGAGGTGGTTGTATTCCCCCTGGAGCCAGCTGTTAAAATCTCTACTGATTTCCAAATGGGCATTAAAGGCTTCCTCCAGCCAGCTCTGTCTGCCCTCTGCACATCCGCCTGGAAACCTCCATCTCTGAAAGGGGCTTCTTCCTCTCCTGCCTCTTTTCTCCACCTTACACGTTCATGTTGTCTTTTTCTCCACCCTGCTTCTGTGCACACCACTAATAATTAATCCAGCAACATATGCATGGTAACAAGACAACGGAATGTCCCACAGAAATCAGATGCAAATGGAAAAATGATTGTCACACAAACATTTGTGGACAGGGGCCAGGTGGGAAGAGATTAAAATTTCTGATAGGGCTGGAGCATGACTCTTCTTTGGTTTCACTATTTTAGTTTGCTTTCACTTGAATGATGCCTTTCCAGAGTCTGGTCTGACTGCAGCTGGTCACTTGCTTGAAGACTGGCACCAGTACCAGGCACACTTGAGATGGGTGAAGAAGGCCCAGGAAATCTCAGGCTGCTGTTTGCTAAGAGAAGCATCGTTACCAGCCTGTGCTGGACCTGCTCTGCATCCCTGCTGTGAGGGAGGAGGGGTGTAGCACTCTGGAAACTGTCTGGGAAGAGCTTGGGGAGTCTTGAATTTATGGATTTACTGCCCTTTAGGGTATAGCATCAATTAGAGAGGCCTCCTCATAATTTTAATCTCTGCTGGGATTGAACGAGTTTCTTAAAAATCAAGAAGCCTCTAGTAGTTTGTGCTCAAGGTGCTCTTTCTCTCCTGTGCTCAAAGTGCTCTTTCTCTCCCTCCTAACCAGCAATGTTTTCTGCTAGTATAGCTCCACCAATGGCTGTAAGCAGGTCCCAAGTTGTCTCGTGTCTTACCATCATTTAGTTTTACCTTAACATAGACTGTTTTTCAGTTCTGACTAGCAGAAGCTGCAAAAAAAAAATCGGATTGATTTAGTGTTTGTCATGGTACCAGTTTAACTTAGTCTCCCCTTAGCAAAACAGGTTCCCAAAAGATGTATGAGAACAGGTGAATAATTTCTGCCTGAACAACTATACTGTGGAGAATACATTTTGCATAGGCCTAATATGTCTGCAACCCAGAGAGATGAAAAGAAGCACGGTATACACTGTAGTAACTTGGTGATGTAAGGGAACTCTTTGAATGGAGTATTTCTTTGTCTGGATGTGAACAAAACTTTTGCTCTGGACACCCACACAGGGTATGGAGAGAAAGGGCTTTTCCCTGTCATGACTATCAGCCATCATTTCCCCACTCCCCTGGCTCTTCAGGGTGCCTGGGTATCAATTTCTGATCCTTTGAACGTTGCCTAAACTCGAGACTCTGACGTGCCGAGAGCTGGGGGAATGGTTATCCTGCATGGGAACACTAAGCCTAGTGAATTATTCTTCATTCTTTCAAAAATGGAAAGTCATTAAAAGTAAACATGATCAATAAGTGGTGTTAGATCAAGAACAGTCTTTAATTGGGGGAGTAGCAAAGTCCACTTACATTTCATCATTAGAAAAGGAAACTTCACTGCTAAAAAAAAAAAATAAATGTTAATTTTCATTTGTTTTCCCCAATTTTAATATTTGTGTTTAAACAAACAGAGAAGTTAGAAATCTTGGTGCAGGATTTTAAAATCCTCTGAGTGTGGCCCTGATGCCATGTTTGTCTGTGTTGTCTCCCTTCAGTGCTCCGTCAGTCAGGGTGAAGGTATGTGCCACTGTGGTCACTGTACTGCACTGTAGAGTCCATGGGGATGGTAAAGTCCATGGGGAAAGCTGCTGCTCTAGAATTGCTCCTAAGGCACTTTCCATGTTGTTCATGCTTCATTACTGGTAGGAGTAACTCTGAACAGGTGGGTTCATGATCTTCTGTTGCTGCAGATTTGGTCAAACTGTTCCATGTATGGATATGTTAGAAGATATTTAATACAATGTTTGTTTGTTGTTTATTATTTTTCCTCCTGAAAAAGCAGTGACTGAAAAAGAAAATTCTCTTTACAGTTCCTCCTAGGAAGGATTACCCATGTGTCTGTCACATGGCTGTTCTGTAAGAGCAATTTAAGCTTGCTGTTAATTTACACATGTGCTTTTAAAGTGATGTTTAAGCCTCATTATCTGCCCTATTTGAAGTGAAAGGAAGGTGCCCAAGTAAAAGATCAGAATCTATCCTGTTGTGGTTTCAGTTTCTTTGTGAAAAATGTGACTTTTCCATCTCCAGAGAACACACGTTCCTCCTCCCCTGAGAGCAGATCATCACTGGCATCCGTGCAAACCTTCTTGATGGGGTTTCCCCACTGGGAGTTTCTGCCCTTGCTGCTCACACTGGCTCTCTAGAAACCACCTTTCCTTCAAAATCCCTCAATCAACTATGAATGGTGCCAGGAAACAGCCTGACCCCATTACACCTTCTCTGAGCCAGACCTGGTTACTGGCAGAGGGGGTCTCCCTGTGGTTCAGTTTTTGGCATTTCTTTCTGTTCTTCCCAGATAAACTGACTATCCTGGGAGTGCACTTGGCATGGCACAATTTAAGCTACACATAATCACATGAGAAAAACAAAAGTGAAATGCCAGTAAAAGTGTGGTTTCTGGGCCAGGCACTTAACTGGGCCGTGGCAGATCTGCTTTCAGGTCCCAGATCTGCTACAATCATCATCTGTAATTTTAGGCAGGTCACTTAATGCCTCCACGTCTCCCTTTTCTATTATGGTCAAAGGGAGGGAGCAGTGCTTCTGCTTTGTCCAATAGCTGTGCTTTCTGTCATCCATCCTTTGGAGCAGGGATTTTCTTTGTTTACGAGTTACCCAGCATGACGGTGATACGATCTTGCTTGAGGTCTGTGCAGTCTCCTGTAATAGTAGCACAGACAATCAGTTAACTGAAACAGAAACAAATATTCAAACGATATGCCTGTGAGGTTTCTCTCTTCATTGGATTTCGTTATGATGTATCCTTTGTTTGATTTACTGTATACCTCCAGGAATATTTATTTGGCTTATTTATGACATTATGGTTTTCATAGAAAATCAGGACATGGTTCTGAATGGTCAGATGGATAATGCCTTTATTCTTGTTGCTTCTCATGTAATAATCTGTAGCCTTTACAAACACACACTTCAGGCATTGAATGTATTAAAATTCTTGCATAGTTTTTCCTCTCTCAGATGTGATGAAACACAAGCTGGCTGGATTCAGACCCTCTGTTCAGGCTGTGACAGCCCCGTTACTCCATGCTCAGTGCCACTGCGATTGCCTGACTTCCAGTATGAGTAAGAGAACCTAGTTAACAGCAATAGTATGCACTTTATTTTTCTCTTTCAGAGGTTATATCTGGTGACTGTGTGAGCGGAACAATGACACTAACCTCAGTTTTACAGTAACAAAGCAGCTATGAGTTTTCTGGGTAAAGTATATTTTGACTGACATACAAGTAGCTGTAGCTGTGCTGCACAATGGAGAAAATGACTTCATTTAACAGCTTTCTGTGCCAAGAAAGAAATAAAACAGTTCTGAGAATGTTGAAGGTTTTTTTTCCTGTTTTAATTTTAAACCGAAAAGAAAAAGCTGTTGCCTTATAAGTCCAAGTCAATGAACTATATAAATCTTTAAAAAGGTTTCAGAAAGTAATAATGACTTTAGTATACGTACCAAATGAGATTAAAGAACTACATTTGGTTCTAATACAGAGTTTCACATTCAAAAGGACCATCAGTTTCCTGTTTAAAATCTACTTACATCGAACTGAATGGAGTTCAAACATAATGCCATTGTATTTCAGACATTTATCTTAATTTACCACAGCTGAAAAACATTAATAACAGTGCAAGGAGATGTGGAGCTATAGGCATTTCTCCCTTCCTTCTCCACTTTTTAAAATAATGAACTTGGGTATAACATCCAGCCTTGTAAGACAAGGTGCACAGTGTGAGCTCCACTGAAAGCATCAGAACAGCAGCCTTTTTGAAGGGGCGAAGGACACAAGGGAAACTTGCTTCACCGAGTGGCTGTTTCTGAACAGGATGGTTAAACAATGATTTATTGGGGTGGTTTTTACCTAGAGTATCTTCACTGAAGCATTTGCAACACAGGCACACTAAGCTGAAACTCACTGGCATGAACACTTTCTCACTTTCTGGCTTCGATTCTGGTCTTCTGTTCCTTTCCAGTGAAAATCTTCCCTCTGCTATGACTGTCTTTAAACATATAATGTCACATATATATAATGCATATATAATGTGCATTTTACATATCCTTCACATGAATTTCACCCTCTCTGTTGTAATTCCACAGAGGGATTGTTAATTCTGAGCCAGTTAAGCTTTATCAGAATGGTTCCGCATCTTGAAGCTCTGAATTATTTTGTCAATAAAAAGCAAAGTGGATTTCTGTTTTCCTATTAGACTATTGTCTCTCAGGAGGCGATGGTGAGAGAAGAAAATGCATGGTGAGGGCACGAGAGGTCAGGTTTAGCATGAATACTTGAAATATGCTAATTGGGGCTAGGGCATTCTTGCGCTAGGTGCTGTATAAACACAGAGGAGATAAATTCTGCCTCTAAAGGTCTGTAACATAAGTAAGCTTTACAATAATTTTCCAGTGAGTTTTCACAGTAGAATAAATTACCTCAAAACCCTTTCAGAATGATAAAGGAATCTTCTAGTTTGATGTTCCACTTATGTGGGAACACCTTTTCCCCAAAGACACCAGATATCCCACCAATCAACGTATCTGTCTAGTGGAATAATGTGAGAATGTAGTTTTTATTATCCGGATCTTCCCAGGGAGCCTAAGGTACTTTGTAGTGCTATATTCTTTGCAGTTCTCAGAATCATGTGCATTAAAGGTTGCTTAACAGCTGGTGAGTCATACAGCTTGTTCTTTGAGCTCGAATGCTCCGTTAGGACACATCCACTAGAGGTATTTTAACCTCTGAAAAAAAAAATCAATACAAGTGGCTTAAGCATTCTAGGTTTTAAGAAAAAGAAAACCCCAACAAACAAAACAGAAAACCCTAAATAGCAACGAACTGCCTGTATGATGTTTAATAAATTAATCTTTGTTCTAGTGGGTTCATCTTAGGGGGTGTAGTGTTTTCTAGAGAGCAGCAGAGTTCTGGTCTAAAAAAGTCACTGTCCTTGGGCAGCAAGAGAAACTGTCTCTGGAGGAAGTAAAGTGTCTTCTGAGTTAAAAACAAAAAAACCTCTACTTCACTTTATTCAACATTGCATGTGGGGACAGGAATGGCACTTGGAAGAAGAGTACTCCCTTATTTCGCTGAGGAGTTGGTCCTTTCCTTAAACCATGAACTGTATTTACTGCAGATAATTGCAAATCTGACTATATATAGCAAGCCACAGCGCTTCACTAAGTAGCCAGAATGAGAGAGGAATTCTGCAGGCAGCACGTATTTCCTGCTAGTTTAAATGTACCTGATGTTAAATGAGCTGAAATGACCCTGTTTTAGCCAAACTTCTTGAGGAAATTGAAGTATGTTCTCCCACTTTGTTGGTCAGTGCCAGTGCCTCTCCTCTGTGATATAACCTGGTGGAGAAAGGCTGATTTGAATCAAATTTGAATGAAATTTGACTGTGAGATGAAGGGCTGAAGGATATTGCAGTCCTCCAGATTTCATAAAGAGGAGGTAGTCCAGCAGAGGGAAAACAAATCAGTGCTCCTTTAGGGAAAAATACTGCAGAATCAGCTGAGTTGCAGCACTATGAGACACCTGAAAACGCAACCCTCTGCCATGGACACACAGGACATAGCTGAAGAAGAGCAAATTTTGAACTTCCGCCCATGGAGTGATTCCTTTGCATAAAAAAGCAAAGATTTTTCTCTTACAATAGAACCTTGGTGATTTCATTTATCTTTAAGCCTTGGGGTAATCGATGTAGTTGTATTAAGCCACCAGCCACATATTGTAACTCCTGGCTTTTCTCTGATGTGATGTCTTTGGTATCAGTTTTATCCTGAGCACAAGGCGGAGAGGGCTCGCAATGCTTCCCACTGTCTGAGCCAAGCTGGGATGTGGCCACAGCTCTTTCTCTTGCATGTGGCCGGGGGAGGCATTGGTGTCGAGGCTGGCTGGGAGCGGTTTTGGGTCACCACCTGATGCCGTGAGCAGTGTATAAGGTGGTGGTGAAACCTTGGCCAGACTCAGTTGGGTTCATGGTCCTGCCACAGCCTCCAGATGGCGAGCAGGGGGCAGTGCCAGGGACGCGGCAGTGACAAGGTGCCCCTTTTTAGGACGCGGTCCAGAGCTGCCAGGCAGCCTCGGTGTGCCAGGTTTCAGGTACGGCACGGGGCTGCCATCTCTCTGCTAGGAATGCAGCCTGGCTCTGGTGGGAGAACAGCCAGTTTGCTGGGCTGGAGCACAGGCTGTGTGACCTCCCTAACGACGGTGCCTACTGACTGCAACATGCTGTTAAAATTTGTGAGGACCGCTGTGAGGCAGAGCGCAGGGAAAGGAACGCTATTTAATACGAGGAGAATTTTCTGGTACTTAATGCCACCAGAATGTCAAAAGAGTTAATGGCAGATGTGGTTGTGAAAATGTTCTGTATTTTTAGACAACCTTTAATTAAGACACTTTGTATGTAGCAGCGACCAAATAATATGCTGCCACTTGAAAGCTGTCAGAAGGGAAAAAGTGTTCAAAGCTTCTAAATGCAGCCCTCTTTATTTTTATCTGAAAGTGAATTAGGAAACCTTTCCAGTAACAATAACTGTCCTTTCACATGAAATGATTTATTTAATGCACACTGTAAATACTTTGGGCATCTATACGGATTTATACTTAACCCCTTTCACTTCACGTTGTTTAATCTAGCCTCATATTAAAAAGATTACATCTGAAAGCCAAATGGGTTTTGTGATCCCAGTCTTTTCTTCCGAGACTAATGTTTTATATAATTATTCTGATACAGCAGATTTTTTTTTTTTTTTTTTTTTTTTATCCTTTTGTAAACCTTTGTAAGGGGTGAATAGGCCTTTCAGGGTTTTCTTTAGGATTGGAGTAGGAGAAAAAAAAATCCATAGAATACAATTCCATTTTGAACTTGAAGATGCTTTATTAATAGATTATTTATTTGCCTATAGGGTTAGAAAGATACTAACATGATAGAAATTCTCTAATAAAGCACTAATTCTTACTTGGTATAGCAGAAATACAACATTTATCGCATAAGCTTGGGCTTGGGTGGAAAGCACTTGAGGTTTCAGTAAACCAAGATACGAAAAGCTGAAAGAACTGTCTAAGAATCATCTTGATGATTTTGATACCCTTCACTGTTAGGATAAACACGGAGTAAGCAGCAATTAGATTATTTTTTAGACAATATATTATGCACGTTTACAGAATTAAGTTGGTTAGTGTATTTAAGGTGTTCCCAGCCTGTGTCCACAGGCTCTCACTTGAGGCACTGCCACAGCCTGCATCATTCTGCTGGCAGCACGTGATAGGATGGACAATGCCCATCCAGGCTATGAGTGGAAGACACAATCTTTAGAAGCCGCAACATCAGTAAGTCTTCTGCGTGCAGGTGGATCTTTATTTACAGGCTCGCTGTGGGACTACAAAATCTTTGTAAGGCAGAGTCAGGCCCAAAGCAGCCCAGCACAGTCTTGCCTTCGGGGCTCTTTATATTCACATGAAAGTACACGTGAGTGGAAATGATAGCAGGTGTGCTTGTTTTCGGGTATCTCAATTCAGTTTCAGTGTTGTCCCCTTCGTTCCTTGTGTTTCGTTAATTTTGTTGTTGGTATACGCTTTGATATGGTAATGGGTAGGGAGCATTTGCCAGCAGTGGCACAGGGGGAGACAATGTCTGATCAGGATGTTCCTACAAGTCCACATCACTGTGCATCACAGCTAACCAATGCCATCCTGCTTTCTGCTGTGTACCTGTTACCAGCTCATTGATACCTTTTGTAACAACCTGCTGGTTACTGAAGTTATTTAAAGCCTCTATATAATGCTATTAATATGTATCCTGTAGCACTACAACAGAAAAACCACTAACCAGATCTGTAGTCAATGGTAATGCTGAGGGAAATGTACTTGGGTGTTCAGGTTCTAGCTCTTCTAAGCTCAGGTGTATAAAAGGCTCACTGAAATGCTCTCTGTGATGTTAAGGATGGTAAGAAAAGAGATAAGTGTCTATTGGGTTTCAAAACCAGAGGGACTGTGGCACGTGCAGGTTGATTTTCCCTCGTGTATATGGCTATGGATTGTTTTTAGTCGTTTCCTGCAGGTGAAGAACATGCAAAAAAGCTGCAGAAGAACCCAAACTGTTGTGTCGTTTTGGGGTTTGCTTTTTTTTTGTTGTTGTTGTTTATTTGTTTGTTCATTGGCTGCTTTTTTTTTTTTTTTATCCGAAAGCTCTCTGGTTCAGTAAGCTTTTTGTACTCCTCAAATCTTTATTTCCTTGACAGGCAAAGGATAGGTTACCTGATTGCCCTGTTTCCATAAGTGCTTTCTAACACATCACTATAACACATCACTACTTTGTAGCATATTGGAAACCCAAAGAGGAAGAAAAGGGAGGAACCATTTATTGTGTTATTTTCCAGAGAATCTCTTCTAATGCCTCCGGGGAATAGTGCCACATATCTTGAATATCAGCATCTGAACCAAATCTGATGTCTTTGCTTGCACTCAGTAGCACTCTCTTCTGCTAGTAGACCTACCAAATGCTTGCAAGTGGTTAGTCACAAAAATGCCACCTCTCAAAACAATACTTTAGGCAGTGATATACTAGACCAGGAAGCAATGGGATTCATGCTAATGCAAGTGATAATGATTGTTACCAGAGGCATGAGAATTTCATCCTGAGAGGCTCTTTTTGAGCACCCTGTATCAATGGTTAACAGAACTTAAATATTATTTCAGGAAGACAAATTTTGCACTGAATATAATGTCTTCTGTTGGGCTGGCTGATACAGTAAAGAATCCATGGTCACACCTATAGGCACACAAGCCCTTCTCTAGGGCTGGTACTTCAACCCTAGACAAAAAGAATCAATTTATAAAGTATAGTACTTTTATTTCAGTGGCAAAATACCCAGGCTGCTCTGAGCAGTGTTGGTGAGCCTGGACTCAAAGGCATGCTGGTTCCCCATGCCACCCAGGCTCAACTGAAATCTGCCCTTATAAGAACAACTGGTGTACAAAAAGGGGAGGGAAAATACAGATGCATCAAAAACTGGAACAAAGAGACACTGTTCCTTCCAGGTTTGGTAAAAATAATATAACAGAGCTGTCGCTCTCCTGGGTCTCTAATGAATTGTGGTGGATTGAGATACCTCAGTTTTCTGTGGAGGTGAATAGTGGAGACCAGCTCCTGATCTGGTACTTTGGTGCAACCACGGGGTGTGTCAGTGCTTCAGCGACCGCCTCAGACACATATTCATGAGCTTTAATAGAGATATTTTGACAATGAGTTCACGGAAGCTGTAAAACCCACTCAAGAAGCTGGGTAAAAACTTTGGTGAGTAACTTGTCTGGTTACCATCAGTTTCAGAGCTGGTTTGCAACTAGCTTTGATAACATCAATGGGAGTTGCAGTGTGCAGATGTACGCCTTGGGTCCATCTCTTAAACAAGAGTTTAAGCTCTTACTAGTTATGCACAAATCTACATAACATTATGAAAGCAGGTATTTTTCCTGTTGTCACCTGAGCTGTGAAAGCAGAGCTAAAGGAAAGAGGAGTTTGTTGGTCGCATGTTGAATCTTGGCTTCTCTAGCCAGCAGTCAAATAGCTCCTTAGAAGGTAGCATCTCCTTTGACAGACTCAATTACCTAGTTAAAAATTACTTGCAAGCTAGCAGGCAAGTTTAGCCTGAATTAGTACTGAATAAAAAAGCTGTTTATGCTATTTTTCAGTATTCATTCAATATCACAGAGTGCTTCGACTTAACTCTAATTGCTTTTCTATGCAGCTGAATACCGAGGAGCTATATGGCAGCTGAAGGTGATCTCTAGAATCCCCATGGCTTGGTGTGCCTCAGCTGGAAAGCTGCTAATGAGCCTATCAAGGGATTAGGTCCTCACTGTGCTTGATGGGTGGGTGGTATAGTTGTAGGGTGGGGTTTTTGGTCATTTTCTTGCCTTCCCCACCTCCACCCCCTTTCTTCTTCTTTCCTCCTCTCAGGGCTGTGCAGTTCAGCTGGGTTTAAAAGTGATTTGGCATGATCTTTATGCCTTTATCTAGGCTGCAGTATACCTCTGAGGACATGCTTTTTAGTTACTCTTTATTCTTATCTCCAGGAATTCCAGGAATTTTTTTTTTCCTCAAAGAGATGCTGTAGTGATTTTTCTGGCAGGATGTTGCTGTTGTAGCAGCAGAGGGCTGTGGGTCCTCACCAAGAAATGTCAACCCTTTGCCATGAGGCACTGTGTCTGCATCTGCAGTACTTCTGATGTGTGGTACCATGACTTAGTGAAGAGACTTTGACAAGTGACAGCACTTCAGAGGGTAAGTTAAAAGCAATATGCACTTGCTTCACTACACTGGAAACACACTTTTACTTACAGTACCTGCTAAGAAAGATTTGCAATGACTAATCTTCATTTAGAGGCTTCAGTCTTACACTGTATATAGCTTGTCATTTGAAATACATCCAGAAAGGCTGTGCTCACTAAAACCCTGCATGGTGCCAAGCCTGGTGCGTAGAGATACAGTGTCTATGTGTCTCACAGAGGAGTCCTCTCTCTGATGGTCAGAGGGACTTGGAAAGTGGGCATCTGATTGTGCTACGCAGCACACGTGCAGCGTGTATTTTACTGAGTCACAGTGTGCTGAGTTGTTTTTCACAAGAGGCTGCTGGGCTGGGTTTAGGACTGGTCCCTGCTGAGCACAGCTGTGGTCTCTGGCAGCTCTTGAGCAGGTGGGACAGGGGAAAGTGTGGGACTTGGCTGACAGGTACCAGTGATCTACATTTATTGATTATTCCTAATGTTATTGCCTTATTTTCTACATTAAGCTTTTGAAATTCCCTCTAATAAATACTTCTTGCTGGATCACCTCTCAGGGTCTTCTCAGCAAAGCTGAGATGCCTTGGGAACCAGTTCAGTCAGGCTTTTTCTTACCCACGTGGATATTTCCACGTGGAAATAAACAGACCTTTGCCGAGTTGAACAGGAGACATCTTTCAGCTCTCCAGAGAAGCAGATGCTAGGAGATGCATCCAGAGCCGCACGTGTCTTTACCACAGCTTGTTATTCTTTATGTGTTTTTAGTGTATGTGATGTTGCCCATGTCTGCCCAAGGGATGATGGCATGTACATGGTGAGGAGGGGACAATCACTATAGTCTGTTCTTTATATCTTTGCCCTTGAATTTCCTTCTTGTCTGCATCTGGACAGCATGTTTTCTCCCACCTTGTCATCTCTTCTTTTTTTATTTTTAACTTTCTGTCTCTCTGGTCTCCTCCAGCCCCCCTTTGCCTGCATGGGATGTGTAGTTAAGAATGCTTTGCGTGATGCTGTACTGAACTTCATAACTTGCAGCTTCCAGAAGAGCTCCCCACCATCCTCCAAAGCACTGTGGCTCTCCAGCAACGTCATTCTTTTCTTGTTGTCATACCCAGAGTGCCTTTGTGTTGTGAGCTCCTTGAAGCAGAGGAATTTCTTGCTATTTATCTATGTGTGATGCTTTAGACCGGTGTGCTGTATCAATACCGCCGCTCGCCTGAGTTGCAAAATGAGACATGCTGGTCTTGACATGGGAACACATGCTCTTGCATTAGCATCCATTAGTTGTGGTCACAGTTAGATAAAGATTGACATTGATAACTGCCTGAGGAGAAGAGCCGTGCACCAGCCCGAGCTTTACTTGCAGCTTTGATAGTGCCACGATGAGAAGGGAGCAGCCATGGCGGTGAGCGGTGGCTGGCAGGTGTTTGGCTGTCATCTTCCATCTCTCCCTTCAGACAGGCAGTACTGGAAAGGAATTCCCATTAAAGATTTGTACTTATTTAATTGGATCACACTTAGCTGGTAGCTAGTAGCCAGATCACCGAGACTGCCTCTCCAAACAAAGGAAACCAGATGTACTGGTGCATTTTCCTTTTTGCTATCTCTTCCCCATTTGAGATGTATTTATTTAAAAAAAAAAAAAAAATTACATTTTCCCCATTTTATTTTATTTTTGGTCAGTGTTTGTGCACCCCACACATGGACCAGTGTTTGACTATGCTGTAAAGACAGATAATAGGGCAGCTCAGAAGGACTTCCAAGATAAAATGATATCTTGCATCACTCCCAACCTGGACTGAGAGACTCCTGGGGCTGAGGCTTCTTTCTTCAGTTCATTTATAGGCTGTTGGCTGCAGTGAGGGTCTCAAGCTCATGTTTTACAGGAGCTACTGCATATTCTTCTCAGCAATGTTTTGTTTCATGGGTCTCTTGATATGTGAATTGCTGATCAAGATATTTTTAATTGTTTGAAAGAGCTCCTAGTGCTGCGGTTTCTATTTATGTGACCTTTCTTCTTGCAGGCAAAATATCTATTGTATACTTCTGAAAAAATAACAATTACACAGCCAGGATTTTTAAATAAATTGAATTTTCCAGCTGCAAAATTCTGTTTTAAGGATAGTCAGGAAATGGGTTATCTAATCAGATTGCTTTGGAAATGCCAGCATTATATGGCTTATTGCCACCAAACGGGTCCTGTAGAAACGGTATGTATAGAATAGGCAGATTGTGACTTACAAGCCTAGGAATCCAGCGAGTGTATTTTTAATAGGACTGTTTCTGGGAGGTCTCTGTCATCTCTGAGAGGTGACCACTGATGTAAGTAATTAGAAATTTTTGTGTTGCTTGGGGATGGATGCTAAATGAAAACGGGTTATTAAACAGGTTTTACTGGAAACTATTTATGAATAACTATCTGCAGAATAATCTGAAACATTAAAATAAAAAATAGATATGTCACTTGGAAAAAAAAAAAAGGAGATGGGATCAAAAGGGATCTGGAATTAGCATTCCTCATTATTTTAATGCCAGAACATGCTTCTGTACTATTAATAGAAGCTAAAGCTGCTGCAGAATTTTCTGACTGCATTTCTACAGCTTGAAGAATCATAATCATCCTAGGGCTGAATGTCCCTTTCTTAACAATAGCACCTGTTTTACCTTCCTTAGTTTGTCTCTCAGAACAAAAAAGGTCCTGTAAGGTCATCTTCAGCTCTATCCAGAACTAGGATATTTTTCTTTAGTTTACTCATCATAGACCAGGCAGACAAGCTCTGAAACCTGTAAATTGAATAGTCAGGTATATTTTTTCCCTCTTATAAGCATTTTACAGTACAACATTTTATTTCTTACCTCTTTTAATGGTATTTTCTTCCAAAGACATTTTTCTTCCTATCATGTCATTAAACTACAGAGCATTTCAGCCTGGACTTTCCCCAAGCATTATGGGCTGTTCACAGCCAGCCCTGTGAAGCTGGCTATTATTCCTCATAGCAGGGTTGAAAAATAATTGCCCAGCTTGATTCTAAAAAAGAAAATTAAAAAAAAAACAAAACAAACCCCAACAGATAATGATTTAGTCTATAAGGTATATTTATCTGTTACAGAGCTCAGTAGTGATCAAATCCTGTTTGCATATCAGACCAAAACAGTGAGACTGATTATTTCTGTGTGTGCAGAGGGGCCGGCAGCGCACCCAGGGGTGCCACCCTGGGGATGCTCAAGCGGGAGCACCCATGGGTGCACAACCCCTCCCCTGCTCCAGGTGCTTAGCACAGGTGAGTCCTGGTCTGGGATGTGTTGAGCTCCAGGGGCTTGGGCTGGGGCCCATGCTGAGATGTCTGCTTGAGCAGTAGGGTTGGGGCGTGGGTGTAGTCATGCACCGACACGTCGGAGATGTAATTTTTTTTGTAGAGCAGTTTTGGGAAGGGGCCTTCCCAGATGCACTCCTGAAAACCTTGTGAAAGGATGATGAAAAGGTTAGGGAAACCAACCCTCATTTGTGCGAATGCTGTTGGGGTTTTTGGGGCTACAGTTTAATAGCTCTGTTTTATTTGAAATAAATGAGTGCAGTTGGATCTAATATAGAGTCCATGGGAGATGATGGACAGGCTGCTCTTGCTTATAGTGATCTTTGGTAAAGGTTCTTTTAGAATGCTCCCCCCGTGCCCCCCCAGTTTATTAATTAATTCTCTTGGCTTTCTTTTTTAATTGCTGTGACAGAAATTTGATAGGCTGAGTAGCACTAAATCATTCAGAAGATACTTGAAAACTGTGGGAGGTGAGGGGTATTAGCCTTTCCTAGTGTACTGAACTAATCCTAGAAATAGTCATGAAAAACAATGTAATAGGAGGATATAACCAGGCAGCCACTGTTGAAAACAGGTTATTTTACTTGCCCTGTGATTCTGTGGTAGAAATATAGGGTCAAGTAATAAAACCAGAACACACTCCCACTTAAATGAATAGAGCCATTCATTTCAAGGACAGCTTCAGGGTTTCTTAGTCTAGCAATGCAACTAACAGAATTCCCTACAGGCAGATGAACCAATGAAGGAAAAATGTTCAGAATAAGGATTCCAGGTTATATCCTTGAGACTGTCGGTTTGTTGCTTGCTTGAATTCAATTTTTTTTCCTTAAATGTGGAGTCTAATTACTCCAGTGGGGGTGAGGAGGTGATGGAGAGGGGTAAGCTGGATTTGGTAGAGAGGATCTTTGTGAACACTTCCTCCGGGTTGTAGAAACAATTGGACCAGTAGAGCTTCATCAAGTCTGAAATTCAACTAGACTCAGGAAAACGTGGACTCCTTTTTTCTAAGTGTTTGAAAAAACCCAATGAGAAACTGCTCTGAGTGAGACCAAAGTTCTTGGGATCTCAACATTAAAACCATATTATTATGTGTTAACATAATATTTTAAGAAAGCAATAGTGAGCTTATTTCTCTGCTAGAGGCAGGTCATGAAGATAAGCACTTCTGGAGCACTTCACTTCTTCCAAGTGCTGTTCTGTTAACAATAGTATCTGTGATACTGAAAGCAGGTACAGAAGGCTCTTAACTTCTGTTTATTTCTTCAGTAGGCTGACCCTGACAGTGGGAAGGCTCCTACTAAAGACTAGAAGAGGCTTCATATGAGCCATTTCCCTATTCAGGATAATGATCTTTTTCTTAACAGGTTTTCAGAGAGGAGAAGGAACATATCCTGTGGTCAAAATACAGCATTGCAGGAAAACAATTATTTCAGATGAGCACACCTTGTGGGTACAACCATCCTTCTGGGAAGTCAGTAGCAATGCAGAAACATGGCATTATCCTTTGCAAGCCCAGGATGTAAGCAGTGCATCGTCATCCATATCCTGTAGAACCTTACCTAGATTTGCACTTGTGATCATGGGGAGTGGTGGACAAATGGATACTCCTTTGCATTTTTGTCTCTGAGTCACTTGGTCTGACCCATTCAGCAGTGGAGGGCAGAGGGAGTTGGCAGGGGTTTTTTGGGTCATCCAGAATGAGAATCAGGGTGGAGTCATCGCTGTTCTTTTCCTGGAATAAAGGAAAATACCATCTTGTGCAGTAGAAGCAGAGAACAGGAGCTAGCAGATAGGCCCTCTCCTGCCATTAGGTACCACTGCTGCTTCACAAGACAAGGAATACACTTGGAGACTCATCAGTATTGCTCCTCCCCTTGGCCCCCCCATCATAAACTCCAAGTGCTCCCAGCTCTGGTTATCTTAAGTGCTCCCTTTGTCCTCAGTGAAGAGGTAGAAACTGATCCTTCACAAATGAAAGGGATTGTGTAGGACATCAGCATTACCTAATGTGACATGGATCTGTTTCAAGGAACCATCAAAGCTTTTCCTCTTGGCTGGCACTGCTGTCATCTGCTCTTCCTTCTTCCTGTCTAGCCCTTTGGAGAACCATCTCTCCATGCTCACAGGCTGCAGGATTTAAGCTGAAGGTGGACTTGGGGCATCTTTAGCATTTTCCAGGAAACTCAACTCAGACTTTAGCAACTGTTTGGCCTCTTATATGAAGTGAAAAGACTGGGTTTTCTTTTCCCCTTTTGGGTATGTTCCGTTGTATGTGTGATCCCTCTTATTGATGTCTCAAGGTAACCCAATGCCTGGGGAAGTATAAGTACCAAAAATGAGTAAGAACATGGGGAAAGAAATGGTTTCATTTCTGATTAAATTTCTGAGTGAGCTGAAACGTGCTCATTTTGTAGCTGCAGCTGCCATAACAGAGCAGTGATCCTAGCACAAAACTATGTGATAGAGCTGACACTCTGGGAACAAGAATGAGAGAGTGGCTGCAAGGGCAGGTAGCTCTGCCTCCAGCTCTGGGCAGAGCCACTTATGTCTAGGTCATTCCTAATAAGGGCTCAGTGTGTTTTTGAGGCTATCCAATGTTGGTGTTACTCCAGCTTTTCCAGCAACCTGTCCTTGGGTTTCCTTACTCTTACCTCCATAAAATGTTTTTTTCTGTAATGTCTAACATTTTTTCTGCAGTATGAACCTGTTACTTTTTGTTTCGTTTGCTGCACACGTGGCGGAAAGAGCCTCACCTTCCTCTTGGAAATGTAGAAGTTGTGTGTATTTACTAATACCTTGGTTTCTTCTCATTAATCTCCCTGTTCCTGGTTTTCATGCTGTCAGTTCATCTACTCAGCCTTTTTTTACGTTCCTACTTTTATTATCCTTTCTTCTTTCCTTTGTCTCTTGAAAAATAAAATCCTCTTTTCACCAAAGAGGAAAAAACAATTGGAGGAAAGAACCCCCCGAATGTAAGATGAGTTTTGCAAACCCTTACACGGTGTCTCAGCCCTTTGTCTGGCTCCTCTGTTTAGACAGCAAGCTCTTCAGAGGAGGGGCTCTCTTCCTGTGTTTGTACAAGTGCTTAGCAGACTGAGGCCCTGCTATAGCTGGGCTCCTTAGGGGCTATCATAATGCACAATAATAATGAACCATATGTCGGTTTAGCCTGGAAATTTCTAAAGCAGCAGGCCAGTAGGCAGATTTTTTCCCTTTAATGGACCAGGTATTGCTTAGACAATGCAGACCATTTCCCCTTCTATCCCACTAATAATACACTTCACTTCTAGAGGAAGTAGTCCCGGGGATGATGACGTATTTTAAACTTTGTGGGCCTTATTGTTAGTCCAATTATATTGTAGACATTGAGAAGTATGTTTCTGAAGTGTCTGGCAAAGCAGCCATTCAGGATCTGTGCTCTGACCTTCATGGGGCAGCAGTTGGGAAGCGGTGTTCGCATGGGGCCAGTCCTGACCTCATACGTGGCCCAAGTGGTGAAGTATACTGGCTTGGGCTGAGCATCCTGCCAAACTCTTGCATTATTGTTGTGTTTTTTTGTTTGTTTTGTTTTTATTTTATCTTTTTATTACATTTGGTTTGGCTCACTGGCAGAGCAAGTTGTTGTCAGCCTGCAAAGCATTGCAGAGGTGTACCCCTAATAGCTAGACACAGCCCAATTTCACACAGGGTCCAGCTTTGAAGTTATCAGCCTGTTTGGTAGAGGCATCTGGTAGGTGTCAACAGCATTGGTCCATTTTGCAGCTAGATGGAAACCTCTGAATTACTTTTTTTAACTATTTTTTTTCTTTCCAGGCTCCAGAGAGACGCTATCATCATGTTTTACTTCACTCTTACCATTTTTGTCTTGTTATCATCAAAATATTTTGAGCAAAGTTTTAGTTGTGTAACAACACTTAAAAATGTTGACACTAAGATGAAGCATTTTGGCCTTTTCTGAAAAGAAATAACTTGGAATTTTCATTTCATAAATGTTTTTCAAAGTGTCCTGAGTCAAAGCAAAAAGGATAAAAAGACTGTGTTTAAAAAAGATTCGAAAGGATACCAAGATGCCCCAGCTTTTAGCCAGAGGCTTTGTGGGACCCTTGGAGATCCTCACTAGTGCTGGGTGAGCCAGGCAAGATATCGATTAATGCCAATGTGGTCACCACGGCCCCTCTGTCCTGGTCTGGCTCTGCTAGGAGACGGGTGTAAATCTGCTGGAGCTGCCTAAGGCTGCACCTCAATGTTGCAGAGCTCAGTTCAGCAGGAATCGCTGGGAATAGGGGGAGGGAAATCAAGGATTTGCTGCTTGGTAAATCCTCCCACTTCCCTCCTCCCAGTGGAGACATTTGTGATAATCATGGAGAATGTAACCACTTCAGCCTGCAATAATAACCACGGAGCAGCTCTCTCACTCGTAATTGCTTTTCTGCCCAGGGGAGAGAAAGGACTGTTTTGCTTTTATCGTTGTCTTCGATGTTGGGTTTGGTTTTTTTCCTTCTTCTGCCAGTTAAATATTCTTACATATGATCATCTTGATTTCCCTACCCAGGTAACACAAGGGGTTATTTTTAGGCATTGGAGAGGACATTCAGGGCAGCACGAGTCCTAAGATTTTTAGGGTGGATATTTATGAGTAAATTCAAACTGAGTATGATCTACACAGTCCTAAAAAGTGCAAATCTGTTTGAATCTAGCGAAGTATTTTAGTGGATTTATTGTTGCCTTTGATATGCTTTTTGTGTGTTCCTGTCAGAAGCTGAATTAAAAAAATAAGAGTGCTGCAGTTCAGTGTTGGCCTGTAAAAACATAAAAATCTGGCAGAGAAAGACCTGTCATCATAACTTTCATCATGTTACTTTGCCACATCTGCTCATTACATGAGACAGGCAAGAATTCAGAGCAGCTGAGCTTTGAGAAATTCTGTTGCAGAAGGTAACAAATGATTAAAAGGTCAGACTATAGGAAGATTTTTTTTGAAGCTATGGTCTTTTTGTTTCGTGGATTTCATAAATGGGATGCTGGTAGGCTGCATTGCTGCATATGTTTAGATACAGTTTAGGCTGGGGAATGAATTACAGCAAGGTGTAAAATAAGTGAAATGCAAGCTGTGCAGCAAATGTACTTTTTTTTTAAATGGTTGACATTTTCCTACACTACAAGGGAAAAAGATATACCATGGCCATTTTGAGAACACAGTGGACGAGATCAAGCATGGAGTGGTAGAGTTAATGGTGCTGTGGCAATTCATCTTGGCCGATGTTCTTGCCTATGGGCTCTAACTCTGCAACTTGGTCAATAAATGTGATTGTAGTTATTATGTTTAAGAGTAGCTATGGATTTTCAGTCAGAATGATCTTTGCTTTTGTTTTTACAATTATTCTCTTTCCATCTGAAATACAGTCTTCCAGTGAGCACTGTTTGGCTGCATCTCCTCTCTGCTGTAAGCTGCCTCTGAAGGGTGGGTCACCCCACCCGTGCAGGCTGTGATCCTCAGGGATGCTGCTCCTGGGGGTTGTGGGGCAAGCAGACGGCTGACTCCTTCCTGCTGCCTCTTCCTACTGCTCTACCTGAGCAGCCTCCTTTGTTACTGGAGGCTTATAAATTCTCTGCCACAATTCTGAGATTAAAAGAATAATAATTTTAGTTTGATGTCTAATTTTCTCTTTTGGAAATTTTAAGCAAAGAAGGAAAAAGTAAGGTACTGTCATAATCCAAGGATTCCAGAAGCTGGGAATTTAAAAAGGAAAAGTCTCAGACATTGTATTATTGGATGGTTACCACAACAAATAACGGAAAACATGGTACTAGCTGTGCTTTCATCTGCTCAGATGATTTCAGAAGCTTTGTACCTTGCACATAGAGGTGGGGAAGCTTTCTCCAAGGCAGTTTGCTTGCTGTATTTGAAGGTCTTTGGCCTTTCTGAGTCACCTGGACAGGAAGCTTCACAGCTGGATGGTGTCAAGGACACATAGAGCCCTCCTGTAGCTCTTGGATTTTAAGTGGTGGTGTATATAGTCCTGTGTTGCAGTTGCAATATCCTCTAATAGATAACATTTAAAAATGTACAGAGATACATTTGGTATAAATATAGCTCACAGCATGAGGCACTGAATAAAACATTTCTTTTCACTCATCGGGGAGGATCATGCATAACTTACTCTTGGATCTGCTTCATCATTCAGGCGTTAGAGAGTCACCCCTAATTTGTGAAAACATATGGCTTATTCCACCCTTCCACACAGAGTATTCATTCGAGGCATGCTTGCCTGCAGTCTTGTGTTCACCATCTGGATCAACCTTCTGTAAGTTGAGGTAATCAGGAGTTAGGGTAAGAGGGAGCAGGGAAGTGCATTCCTCCTCTGCTAAAATAGGAGGACATGTCTTCTAACTCTTGGCTTCATTACAGACTGATGGAATGAATTTCAGAAAAAAAAAAAAACAAACCAAAAAACCCCCACTAAACAAACAAACAAAAAACCCAAAACCCCCCAACACAAACAAAAACCACACACACATAAAAGACAAACACAAAAACCCAACGGAAAACATGGACCAGGCAAATAGCCAGGTTACTGAAAATACATTTTAGCAAATAATTATGAACTATAGAATCATTTAACTTTTTTAGACTACATCTTGATTAACTACCTAGCAACAGTGGGTTAGGGAAAACTAACTGTGGAGCCAGCAAGAAAATATCTGGTATGTCACAAACCTATTGTCTGTTCTGAACCACAGACGATAACTTCCATCCACCCAGAGGTTTCGAGCTCCCATTGTTCATGTTCAAATTTGATGGAATAGGAAAATCTTAGACTACATGCACTACAGTTTGGCAGGAGTTTTCCACAGGCAATGCACTGCTTGAGCCAGAATGAAATATGTACACACTCTCTCCAGTTCCTCGGTCTCAGTTGCTTAACAAGAGACAACTGATTATTTACATGGAACATCATTTGAGTTCCTATTATTTAGAGTGTTTACTCAGCCAAGTCAATGACAAATTAACAGCCCTGGGTACTTGTTCTTGTTCACTGTTTTGACCATTGCAATTAAGCAAGGACTTTTCTTTCTGTTTTGAAAAGTTATTATGGTTGGAAAGGACCTCTAGGATCATCAAGTCCAACTTTCATCCCAACATCTCCCTAAACACTAGACCATGGCCTCAAGTGCTACATCTGCGTGTTTTTCAAACACCTCCAGGGATGGTGATTCCACCACATCTCTGGGCAGCCTGTTCTATTACCAACCACTCTCTCAGTAAAGAATTTCTTTCTCATATCCAATCTAAACCTCCCTTGACATAACTTGAGGCCATTTCCTTTCATCCTATCATCAGTAATTTGTGAGAAGAGACTGACACCAGCCTCACTGCAACCTCCTTTTAGGTAGTTGTAGAGGGCAATAAGGTCTCCTCGCAGTCTCCTGGCTTGCTCAGGTTTTCCTGCTTGCTCTAATGCTGGATTTTCAGTACTCTCCCTTGTCTCCTTGGAGGGAGCCTCAGCATGTGGTCAGAGCCCCTGCTGAGTGCAGGTTCAACAGGCTGCACTCCCCAATGCATGACTCAAGCTGGGCAACCTGCAGAGACCTAAAATAGGCATCATTATTGCAAACCACTGAGGTGGTGCCTGCATCTCGCTTTCGTTGCAGTCCTTCATCTACCCCTTCTTGTTTTTGTACAAAGAAGGTGAACTAGTAACACATTCTGGGTTTGAAGGTGGAGCCTGTCACGTTTTATTTCGCTTGGAGGTCCTCTGTAGTGCTCACGGAACTTCATCACACTATCGTGGGCCTGATTGTAACTTTCTGGTATATTCTCAAGCAGGGAAGAAAGTACTGGCTTAAGGCATCCTTATGCTATTGAAACTGGTTGCATAGTGGGGTTAGGAGCAATGGTAGCAGTCTTTTTGGTTTTTTAGAGAACAAAAATTGCAGTTTTATCCTACACTGTCATACTGGTACCGAGGCCCTGTGGAGCAATATCTGTTTCTTTGAATAACTGTAACTCCATCCTCTTTTTGAAATAAGACTTCATTTAAGTTCTCAATTGGTATGTAGGTACAGACCCGTGAATCCATCAAAACAGAAAACTGAAAAGCTTTCTTAACGATTCTGTAAGCCCCTAGCAGTCAATTTACTGGCTGTGTGTAAAGCACAGAGTCTGCAGTTAAAAGCTGGTTTCTCTGATTAGTTTCTCATGTGTGTATGCTTTTGTCATCTTGAATTACTGGGACCTCTTCCCACCTACTACTCAGGTAGCACAACAGTGTTCATCTAAAATCTCTGTATGTGAGTTAAACTGGAATTTGCCCATTGCCTGTGAATCCAGCCAGAATACGTGTTTAACCAGGTAATGGCACACACAGGGTTTTCATGTGATTCCTTCCAGATGGATGAATTCCTGTTTTATATGCTGGAAAGGCTTCTCTGTGGCCGTGTGCATATCAAATGATTTGTCAAGATCTATCAAAGAAAGCCATGACTTCCTCTGGTTCCCTCTTTGCCATGGCTAAAGGGGACCACGTTTCTGTGAAGGCAAGAGAAGAGGGACAGGCCTGGAGGCCACTGCTGTGTGCTTTCTTTAAAGACACCTTTGTGCTTTTTCTGGGCATGTCTTTCATTACTTTTAGCTTGTGCTGGAGTCAGGTGTCCCTCTTTCAGGTCTGGCATTCAGGTCCTCCTGGCTTTGGGAACATTGAACATACATGAAGTAATACATGACTTGTTTCAATGCCGAGAAGGATCTAAACATATTCTGCACTGGCAGCATCTCTGAAGAGCTTTCACAACTTCCTCTCCCTGCCACCCCCACGTAGACTTTCTCTCCTGTGCATTTCTTCAGTAATGTTCTGCAGGGCTTTGCGTTGGCTGCAGTCAGCTGTGTCCTCCATCACCCAGCTACTTCTTCACACGGTTGCATATCCCAGGGAATCACCCATCACAGCCTGAAATACAGGGTTGGAGAGAGAGAGAAAGAGAGAGGAGTGTTTGGTGTTTGAGGACAGTAAGATCTTCCTTGCTGCTCTGAGGATACTTTATTCTACATGAGCATGATTTCAGCCTGGGATCCCAGGCTTAATTTAGATAAGGGTATATGATAAGATTCTGCCTGTCCTGATCTACCCTCTTTACTTCTTTCTCTCTTATTCATAGTGTTCAAAATGATTAAAACCCATTAAAAGGCAAAGCAGCACCATAAACAGAATGTAATAGCTGTTTTTTCATTAACTAATGTTACAATAAAAGATAAATAATTTATAACTAAGACCCTCATCAACTTTGGATGGCCATAAAACAATGCTAATGAGCCACCACCTCAACCTCAAGTGTCTGTGTAGACAGACTACCCAAGTTCAACTCCAGGCCCTGAGCATTTCTGAAATTCTAATGTGGTCCATATACTTCTCTTAGACAATCTTATCTTATAGCCTATAATTTTTATGCATGTAGTTTCAAATTCTAAAATAACTGCATTTATATGCATCTGAAGACTTATAAATGTAGTGAAAATGTTCAGTATTTTACAAATATTTAATGACTCCTCATAAGCCACCTGTATGCCTGGTTAGTTATGCCCTTGGTTGACAGACAGATACATCAGGGACAACAAGAAACAAGTTCTCATGGAAGGTGGGAAGGAAAACTCTGGTATGGCTACAACACAGGTTTACCAAACTATCAGATTCTGGATTATTGGTGTTTCTGAAATGTTTTGGCACCAAAAAAAAAAATCTTTTTTGAAGTTTATTTGAGCTATAAAGATGCATCTGTACCTGCAACATAAAAATGAGACCAAATACTTTTAAAGACCATAATGAATATTATCCCTACAATGGGCTGTGAGTATGTTCATAGGTGTAAATTTGATGGGCTGAATAACCTGAGAATACTTCAGGAATGTTTCAGGAGCTTCTTTCTCTTCAGAAAACAGGTTTTTTTTTGTTTTTTTGGGGGGGTATATGGATGGATGTAAATGGAGATTGATGTGAGGACGGTTCCTTTGTTTCAATACGTAGATTCCATCTTCAGGAAGATGTGGAGCTAGTTTAAACAAAATGAGATGTATAGAAGCTTTATGTTCTTCTTTCTCCTCAGCTTCTGTTCGGACCCATATAATTTTCAGGAAAAAGTTACAAGTTTGTAGGCATTATAGCATACTGGTGCAGAGCAAAATCTTCACTCATGTTTTGAATGTAAACAGCAGCATCTGATGAAAATATATTTTAGTGAGAAGGGACGGACTCCGACAGCACAACCAATATGGTTATAATCAGAAGTCACTTAATAAAGTGCAACAGGCTATATTTATACACGAGACAATACTGATCATGCCCCCAGGTCACTTCTCATTGGCCCCAGAGTCTGCCCACGTGCACTTCAAATGCTTTTAATTGTCTGTCGATTCTCTTGGGTTTCTTCCTTCAGCACCCTGTTTTTCTCCTCTTATCCTCCTGTTTTGCCAGGTGCTTCTGCTTTTCTCACCCTTAGTCTTTTCTCCTCAAGGTCGGGGCAGTGTTGGCTGTTTTTCAGCCTTGCAGGCCTTAGCATAACTACTTCTAGCTAACAACTGTTTCTGTCCTACTCTTATCAATCCCTACAACGAGGAGATCATAATTTGAGCCGTGTAAACTCATTTATTTTAGAATAATTCTTAAGCTAAAATGAGCTACCAGTGTGTAAAGAATTTACTTTATACCGTGCAAAATCAAATGGTTATCAACCTTGCTTTTTGAAACCTTTTGTTTTGGTTCAGCTGGGAACCAGTGTGCAATACTGTGTGGAAAGCCCACACCTACATATGCAGTTTCAGGGTTGCTTTAGCGATGCTCCGCAAGGTATGTCTGCAGTGCTCTCCTTCCCTACCCCTGTGACCTTCCTCTGCCTGACGTAAGGAAAGGATATTTGCTTGCTTAAACACATCTGTGAAAGATGGTTTTATGAATTGGCTAAGGCAGTCAATCGGATTCAGTTTTAGTCTTCTGGGTGGTGTCTTGTACAAGACAATATTCTGGACATTCAGTAAAAAGGAAGGAAGCTCCCTCCCCCCCACCCCCACTGGACATCTTATTTGCTTCAATTTGCATGCTATTTGTATTTTTACAGTTTAGTGTTGGTGATCTGTTTACTTTTCCACTCCAGCCGATTTGGAAGCTGACGCAGGATGTTGCATTCTAAGTTTGGAAACCATTTGATTTTTGACACAAAAAATAGATTGATTGTAATCCCAAGATGAAAGCATGGTTACTAATTCTATTGGATAGCTCAGAGTAATTTCTTGCCAGTGAAAGGGCTGTGTCTTTTCTACCACAGAATTCTAGACATTTTAATGTCTACATCTGTACAATTTTTTTATGCCTTATTTTTTAAATGATACCTCTTCTAAATTCTTTTAAAGACTCTGATTATCTACTTGGGAGTGCACCAACCAGTGGTAGATTTCTTGGCAGCAAGATGTATCTCATGCTATGTATATAAGCTCCACTTTGTCTTAAAGAGTTTGCAGGTAGCTGGGAAAGACAAGAGAGGTATTTGTGTTGTGAAGGAACTTTCCTATGTGATTTCAGCTGAGAGCTGGGTTTTGGAGACAGCTTAGCTTTTACAGTCTAGGCACATTTGAAAAAAATCTAATTACTATTTAGAATAAACGGTAGCATTAATTGCAGTCAATTCTGTATAATAGGAATAAACTATCACTTAATTGCATTTAAATTCATAATACAAAAATATATCTTGATTAGAGAAAGAAATAGATCAGGTTAATTCTTTTCTTTAGTAATGAGTGAAATTTATACAGAAAAAAAGGCATTATCCTGTGGAGCTGTCATTGGCTTCTTCCTGTAGTTGGTTCTCAGCCTTCAAATAGCACCCGACTGTCATTTAAGCTTTGGATATTTTTCCTTCTCAGACAATAATTCTCTGCACCCAAAGTTGAAAGCTTTCCAGATTTTATGCTATCTCTGTTCTGTGGGGGTGCAGGTAGGAAGCAACTGTATAAATTGGCATGTATATTTCTTCATGGTATAATTTGCAGTCAAGAGGAACGGAAACTATTTTTTTATTTTATTTCATTTAAATTTTATTTATTTTTATGACTGATTCAAACCCTTGCTTAAAAATTCCAAGTGTTAGCCCAGGAGGGGGCAGGAAAGAAAGGACACATGTCCCAAAACACTGCTAGGGAATAAAAGGTGCTGAACAGAATTATTTTCTGAAAGATTGAAACCTGGTGTGTTGTGTGAAGTCTAATTTTAGACCACATTATACTGCAATATGGTATCAAATTCAAAGAGCAGCAGGTGTCAGAGAATCTGCTAGCTGACACTCCATGTTACAGCAGAAAAGCTTTATTAAATTCATTTTCTAAGCTGCAAATAGGACTCTGACATGGTGTGAAATTCAGCTAAACTGAACTTCTTTAGCTCCTGCTCCAGCATGTCATGGATTTTCTGTAATCGCCCACTGTGATCTGGCTAGCCCAAGTTTGGAAATGCTGGCTATTAGCCTTAGCAGGAAAATTCTTTGCTTTCAAGCACCGTGTGCTTCCCACCCACAACCTAATGAATCCTCAAGGGGGTCTGAAACGAGACAAAACCCAATCCCGAACCAAATGAGAACAGGAAAATCTATTTCATGCCTTTCCCACAGGAGATGGGTCTAATTCACTGAGAAATATTTTGTGATGGAGCTGGGGAAATCTGGATGAAAACAGCTATTTTTATTTTGAATATTTGAAATATGGCTACACCCTAAATTTCTATGTATGAAATGTTTTCCTGAAAATGTGAAAGTTTTGTCAGGGTAGAGGTATAAATTTTGCAGACACAACTTATGCATTAAAAAAAGGCTTGCCATTGTACTTTCTATATCCTGCAAACAAGCAAAGCTGCCCTGGCACAGGGGAGGGCTCTGCTCCAGCTTCTCCCCAGTGGGCTTCATGCTGCCACCTCTCCCAACCCAAGTGGGAGACACGCATGCTGGGTTTGTGCCTTGTGCCCCTTGGCATCTGGAGCTCTCTCACATGTTTGCAGCTCTTGCCCTCCACTTTCTGCTTCTACCTGAGCAGGCTGCAAAGCAGTGGCTTAGTTGTATGCAGGTTAATGAAGTCTGCCAGAGATGGGCAGATAAGAGGGAGGAAATATTTGCAATAGTGTTAATTTTGAGTGTGTAGTGCACTGATTTTTACCCATACTTGTTGTGCAAGGCAAATTCAGTAGCCATAGCAATAGAGACAGTGTTATGAGTAGAGTGCCATTCATTTTAAATTGTTCTGACTGGGTTTAAACATCCCTGATAGTGTCAGAAAGCAGCAGAGAAGATCAAAAAGGAATCGTCAATGCTCTGAGAAGACTGTGGAATTAATTTAGAGAGCTCCCCTTGGACAAAACAGCATCAGGTACAGACAGTGTTTTATACAGATAAGATGTCATCAGCTGGGCATTGTTGGCAGTCCTGAGGAGTAGCAGAACACAAATAAAAAGTAAATGGTCAGGCTGCTAAAGTCCTTCTTTTATGTTTACTTTTTTTTTTTTAAATTTTTATTTCTGGGGGGAGTATTCTTCCCTGACTCTTTTTTTTGTCAAATTAATCCACATCTAATCACATATAGATGCAAAACACACAGAAATACTTTGTAGGGGTGTTTATAATTGATGGGTTTTCTATTCACCTTTTGGGTCCTTGCTAGGAGTCCAAAGTGCCCTTAGTCAGGCTGCTTTGCTCAGAAAGGACCCTAGCAAAGAAAAATGAATAAAACCAAAAATCTTCAGGGAAGAACTGGAGGATTTGGGGTTGCAAGGTACAGCTTTTATTTTGTTCAAATTCTCACCCAATAGAGTCATAATGCAAGTTGTTGTATGCTCACTAACTTTGCCAAAACAACGAAACCCCCATAATTTTGGCCATGTTTTCAAATACAGTAGTTGTATTTGATATAGGAATGTTTGTCACAATATGTGTGAAGTGCATATAAGCAATAACCAGGGCTGGAAGGTAGGCTCATAGGCAGGCAGATGCACTGGGACACCTAAGAGGTGGCTTTGGCTTTGTAATCAGTGTGGGGATGTGAGCTGAGCCATGGAAAGTCTGAACAGTTTGGAGTTCATTCCAAACGAACAGCGGTGCTGTCAATTTGTGGGCAAACATAATTAAGTTTGTAATAGTGCAAGCCATTCATTCAGCAAGATTTTGAAGCCAGATTCAGTGTAACTGTGGTGTTCCATATGACTCGATATTCAATTTCTTTCTTTAAATGAACCTGAAATTCTAACCAAATTCTCAGCTGAAGCTTTAAATATGAAATCAAGAACGATGTTGCTGGATTCTGGGTGAAGCCTTCAAATTGTTTTCATGTATCTCCACCAGGCTTCTGCTACACAAAATGCATCAGGGTACTTATAAGTAGTAGTAGTCAAAAATGCCAGGCACCCCCACCATGCAGGGCAGCCACAGCACCAGTTGAAAGGGTCTCTGCAGGACTAATAGCAATAGTGGTATTTTATTCTAACAGGTAAAACTGCTTGTATTTGGGATAATTGTTTGTATTCTGTTTGTAATTTTTTGACAAGGAAACAAAGACTTCGGACTGGGCACCTCATCAGTATTTTGGAGAAGGCAGAAGAGATCTAATTCAATTTCTGGCACTGCTGTTTCTGTGCAGAAACCATCAATATCATCAAAATATGTTTTCAGATCATATTATGTGGAGGAAATATGTGACTTCATCTCAAAGGTGACTTGTAAAGGAAACTTTAAATTTAGCTACTACCACTTTTTGTTTTGTTTTTCCCTTTGGGTTTTAAAAATGTTGTACAAAGGTCTGGGAAGCTTTGAATATTCCCAGGTTTCTGCTTGTGGATTTTTTTTTTGTTATTATATTTAAAAATAACAGGATTGCAAAGCTCTGCTTTTGCTGCTTTCCCTCTCCCCCTTCTTTCCCTGGACAACTCCTTGGGGATTTCAAGGACAGAAAAGTGAAACATGGCTCAGAGAGTCAGAGGCATTTAGATTTTAGAAGAAGAGTTTTCTTTGAAGTGTTTGGGCTCAACATGTGTTAGAGCAACAAGCAGAATATTGGACCTGAACCAGCCTGACTTGACATTTCTTCTTTTTCTTTAGTGCAAGTTTCACCTTTTATCTTCTTTTGCAGTTGTAATTAGGTTTTTTTTAGAATAGATGAAGTATTAACTTTTAATGTTAAGATAATTTCCCCCCTTCAGAGTTTTCCCTTCCCTCATAGATAAGAGGAAAAACATATTTTTTAATTTTTTATTTTTAATAATTAAGCGAAGAGTCCAGAATCTCTAGGTTAGGAACAAAAGTGAAGTGAGCAGAAACTCCACAGTATTCAGTACAAATACAAAGTATGTGTCTTCACAAGCTCTGGTCCCAGTGCTGTACAGGGCTCAGCAAGTGGGCAGCCATGCTAAAAAGGAAGCCATTGCTCTGTGCTGATCTAGGCAAGGAAAGTTGAATGTTAATGTGCAGCAGGAATTTTACAGTCAAAATCAGATCTGAGTGTTGGTTCAGCATGGAAGTGTATACAGAGGAGAATAAAACCCATTCGTTGTGCCAGTGGTACTAAAAAAGTGTCACGCCGGTGAGGTGATGGGTGAGCCAACAGGTACATGGGAAGCAGCTTGATCTGACTCACTGCTTGGTTTTGGATGAACCAAATGGAGTGTGTGCAGGAGGATCTCACTGGCCTCTATCTACTGTTTGTGGTGGCCCCTGTAAAGGTGTTGGCTGGGAGAAGTTTGTGAACAGAATTGCTCAGCTGGCTCAAAGCCTGATTTCTGCTTATGCCTTAGGGGACTTATGGGGAAAATGATGTCTGGGAGCAGACTGACATGTAAAGCCCATGGGTCATACCTTGCATTCCCTCTTTGTTATTTTGTCTGCTTGTTTGGGACACTAATATAATGAATTTTAATTGAAAAAAGAAAAATCTTTTGGTGGAAGCATATTCTCAGATGGGGGAAGTATGAATTACAGAATAATTCATGCAGCTCTTGAGAATTCAGCTGGTCTAAATAATGTATGTTTATACATACAAATTGTGTCTGTGTGTCCCTGCATATTTTGAATGTTTGATTGTTTCACATTAAGAAACAAATGAACAAGTGCCGAGTGCTGGAACACTTACCATTTTGGTTTTATTTTTTCACTATTATTATGAATCCTGTACAGATCTTTATCGGTATGCTTTTCATACCTGCATTTTATTGCTGGCCTAAAACTATATAGGCATGTCAGACAGTTTCTATTTTAAAGCCTGAGGATATTAATGAAGAATGTCAGTAGAGACAGGGTAGCCATCACCCCACAGCTAATTAGGGATAAGAAGCAATGGAGAACCCAGTGCTGCCTCTTTCTCTGTCTCTTAGCTGCTGGGCTTGCTCTGTTGCACAGAAAGAGATGCTTGGTACCTCACACAGAAAAAAGAATTGCGTGATAGATTTGCAGTGCCTGGTGCTCTAGCTCTGCTAATGACAGAGCAGTCCCAGAGCGCTGGCAAAGCCAGAGCACAAAGAGGCTGCAAGGCTGCTGCTGCCTGGCAGCAGGGAGGGGCACTTCTCTGGCTTGTGCAGACCTCAGCCTCCTAAACCTGCCTTCTTGTGAGTAAAATGAGAGTTAAACTGATGACAGTAAATATGCGAGGATGTGACCAAGCTTCTGAGTGGTGGGAATCCAATCACTCAGATGCCCAAGCTGCTTATGGTTTGCTTCTGTGGTTGTGTTTAGATCTCAGGCTGTTGTTGACTCTGTTGAAAGACCCTGCGGATGAAAGAAAAATTCAGTGTACGGCCGTGTCAAAGGCTTCAACTGTCTTTCAGTTCTACCTGGCCATGGCTGTGCACATCACTACCCTGATTAGGGAGGACAGCACATTCTTCTATAACTATACCTACCCTGTGTCAATCTGAGAGTGTATCCGCGTAGAATACACAATGATGAATTTAAGAAAATCATGAACGATTGAAATTAAACGGAAATTAATTGGAAAAATCTGAAATCGGGCTGAAATGAGAGGTTCTGCAATTCTTTCCTTCTAATTGCTACGTAGTATTTGCTGAGTACCTGCATGTTACTGATGTTCTTTGAGAAGGCTGGAATGAAGCAATGCTAAATGACAAGCAGCTGGAAGGGATCTCCCTCCTGCAGGTAACCTCCACATCTTGCTGCCCTTTGCTGCTGAACGTAAACAGGGAAGCTGCACCACTCACCAAGTGTGGAGGCCAGGGTTGAAATGCAGGGGGAAAAACATCAGTGGGTGTTCAGGCTGCTTTTGAAAGATTAGGAAAGAGCCCTACTACAGCAGTTTTGCTTGGCCAGCATTATGTGGATTCACAAGTTGCTGCACAGATTGAAACCAAAATGCACTCATGGTACAAAACAACAGTGAGGTGTGGGAGCAGGGAGAAGACTTTCTGAAGAAATTTGTGTTCAGTGTTTTGTAACAGTTTTGTTTGAGAAGGGGTCGTGATCCAAAATTAGATTAATTTGCTTCCATGTCAGGATAGCATCTAGTCCCAGCTATAAGGATTGTGTGAAAATGGGTCTTGGTGAGGCTTAGTTGGCAGAGCATTGGCAGGTGAAGGTGGTGTGTTGGTGCCAGAGAGGTGTTGGTGCAGATTGCGTGAAGTGAAGGTGGCATCAGCGCGTCATAGGCACTGGGGTTGTGGAGTGACACTGCTGGCTTAAGGATAGCCACGGAAGTGGGTGGCAGCCCTTTGGCAAGGTGTGCAAACTGCAGTGAGACTGTACCTGCAAGCGTGTTGTGTACAGGTCACCAAGCATCTTCACGGAGTGACTGATTTTGGTCGTTACTGATTTGAGGTGGATTCAAATCAACAAGACTAGAGTAAAAAGCTGTGGGTTTTGTAGGGCGTGACTGCTTATTTAAATGTGAAATTCTAGCAAGAATGTCTTCATTTTAGAATAGTGAACTGTCAATACCTGCCTATTAAATAGCCTTGTATTTTAAACAAAACGTTGGTAGCAACCACCACTGATTATTAAGTGTAAACAAATCCTAGAAGTGTTGCCAGCTTTGTGAGTTTTCTCTAATCTGCATAGCTATTAAAGCTCCTTTTTTGCAACCCTGGCTAGCTGTATTTTAGAGTTGTATTTCTGTCACCACCCCTTCTCCTTGCAGGTGCAAAGAGTCACTTCCCAAAGAGGCAGGTTTACCAGTGCACTTTTTTTGTTGGCTTACCTGGTACCAGTGCTGCCAAGGCCCCATGAGGTCCCAGTTTGAGTGCTGGCTGTGGCTGCATGCAGATTGCATGCAGAGTTCAACTACCAGATGGGGGACACTAAATTGGCTTTGTCTAGCCAAGAGCTGGCAGACAGAGTACCACTGCTGCTCTCAGCCAGAGAAATACTTAAAATTGCTCAATCAACATAATTCATGAAGCTTTGTGGCAGGTCTGCGGCTCCGCAGGCCAGTCCAATGGTGCCAGGTCAGACAGGGAGCTCTGCAAACCCATGGCAGTGCTCATTTACTCGGAGGATGCGTGCAGCTGCCCAGTGCAATGGCCCTTGCAGAGGTGCTTTCAAGGGGAAAATGTTGTGAATGACACTGTCACCCAGTAATTCCTGCTTTGTTTGCAGAGATGGGTCATGGCTAAGAGCTCCATCCCTGATCCCTTTTATGATGTTGCCTTAAAGCACTCTGAGGACCATCGAGTTGCTTGGCTGCCCCTGCCCTACCCACCTTCCCTGCTCATCATAAACTACAGACTCAAGGTGAGGGGAAAATAGCAAACAAGTATACATCTTTATGGGCAGAGCTTGGCAAATACTCCGGACAGTCTTCTCAATCAGGCTTTCAAACAGAAAAAAAGGTTTAATCTTTGGGTTGGTATTTCCAGCCTTTATTTGCTTTTCATGGCAGTGGTGTTTTCAGCAAACTTGCCATGAGCAAAGACTTTCAAAGGTCCCAGCAAAAGTGAGAAATATTGTGAGCTGTGAAAATACGCTGCCTCGCGGTGCTGGGTGAAGTGTGTGGTTTTTACCGGGTGTGTTTCCACCTGAAACATCCTTTTCTTTTTGTCAAAAAAGTAGAGGAAGGGTCTGACTGTGAAGAGCAAGTAATTGGTGTGCAATGGGGAATGGCTCGCTCCTGTCGTGGTCTCAGAGTGAGTGGTCCTGCACTGCTAATGCAGTCAAATAGATCCAAACATTGGCTGAATTTAAAAATAAATACAATTATGTTATTCCACAAGCAAACAATATATTATGCTTTTCAGAATCTCCCAATTATTTTTTTTTTTAGTGTCTTAGACTGTAAATTGTCTAATGTGGTAGCTTTTCATGTAGACCAGAATCCTCCCAGCATATATGCGTTGGAGTATGTTTGTAAACATGCAGGTAAAGCTGCATATATGTGTTTGTATTGTGGTCTAGCCTGGCAAAGCTGTTTTGTAGTACACTGTATGGAATATATCTTGCAAATACTCTTAAAGAATCAATTGCAGAGCTAATTCAATAGCTATTAGTAATGAAACACAAACGCAACTTTACGATGCTGCCAGCTGGCTAAAGTAACGTACTTTCATCATCTACAGAAGCAAAGCATTTTTAAGATCTCTGGCTGAATATTAAAATCCAAAATGAAATTGTAATTACCAGAGGGGTTCATGACAGTCTGTAGCCAGACCAAAGAGAACTCCTCCCCCTCGCATGTCCTGCAGGACTTCCACTCTGAAGCCTGGATCTGCAGCTCAGGTGGAGCAGACAACTGTCAAGGAAGCTGTGTTTTTCTGGTACCAGAAGGAAACTAGTTAGAGGGCTTCATCAGTTGGTTGATTTATATAGAAGAAAGTAGGTTTCTGTGCTTTGGATTGCGGCAACAGTTTTCAATTTGTTTTGACCTTTTTTTTTTCCCCCCACTCCTGTCAATGGCAGCAATTACTTTTGTTGACTGCAGCTATATTTCTAGGTTTTGTGGGGATACAATATTTTTGGCTGGTCCTGTGTAAGTTCTCTACACACAGTGCGGTTCCAAGCGGGATGTCTTTCTATTGCTTACATGAAATGTCATCCCTACATTTTCCATGATATAGCTCATCTTCAGTAATCCTGTGCTTGATGCCATAAAAGAGGCACGCAGTGATATTTTCTCAGTAGCAATCCAGAAAACAACAGACTACTGGCATGTTAATAGAGTATTTCAGTAAGTAGGGCAGTAGTACAGTGTATTGTTATGAGGTGATTTGTTTCTGTTAGTGGCCACTGGGTGGAGGAAAAACTGAAAAAGCTGCAAGTAGGAGCATAGAAGAAAGTGGCCTGATTTCCAGGACATTCAGGGTGCCTGAAAGTCCTCTTGTCATTGCTGACAATACTCAGCAGCTCCTGGAAATTGGATCATTACTTGAGGTGTCTGATTTTGAGATGTGGCAGGCTGGGGCTGGGCTTGTGACAATTGCAAGACGCAGTTTAGATCAAGAGAAAAGTAAGCAATGACTGAATGCGTGAAGCTTGCACAGCGTGAGGTCACACGCTGTGCCAGCACCAGTGGAGACAGAGCTTGGAAGGGAGCTTTGCAGGAAGAACTTGCTAAGAGAGGGCAATTCTTACATTTGCTTTTCCTGTATAATTTCCCCCCTGTTAATTTAAGATCTGATTTGCAAAAATCAGTGGGAATGTGCCTCGGCCACACAGATACATTTGCTGACTGTGTGATGTACTGCATATAGAAATTAACTGTGGGCACAATGACTTAAGATGCTGTTCATTTTGATCCCCCTGTTGTACGTTAATCTGAGGTTATATAGAAGAAATTACTGTTTATAACCTAGTTTCTTCGCTCTCCTGCAGGCTGGGGATGAGACTAGCCCCCTAAGTTGCTGTGAACACTTCTGCAGCAGGGGCTTAAAATGAAAATGAAGCAGTTGCTTGGAAACCCTCCTCCTCTTTGTGCTACTTATTTTACTTTCTCAAGATGCCTTTTTTCCAGACTACTAATTGTAAGTGGCAAAAATATTACAGGCGGAGCTGCTGGTGTCTCTTACTGTGACGATTGTGTAACATTGCCTCTCACAAGCCCCTGTTTTGGTTGGTTTACACTTTGCCAGACTTCAACCATTTTGAATGAAATTTGGAGGAAATTTTCTGTATTAAGTGTCTCCCTAAACTGTTTAGGAAAATTTTAGACAAAATGATTCCCGAGAATAGAACTAGAGAACGACACATGGGCGAAAGAATGTAGTGAACTTTGAAAAGGTAAAATGTTCTGGTGCTTTGAAGCAAGGACTCAAAATTCAGTGGTGAAAGAGATACCTGGCTTTTTACCCAGGGATGTACGTTTTACTATTTCTAATCTATGCACATTTGGATAAATTGTAGGCATTTCCTTACCTTACAATCTGCATGTGTCCCATAGGGACAGCTTTGGTATACTTAGCAACTAAACCCAGAAGTAATTTCAACGTACTTTTCAATGGCTTCTGTGGACCTAACTGAAGACAGCCTTCTGGGGGTTGTCCCTTACTGAAGGGATATGCAGAAAGTGGATACATTTTGTGACAAGAAATCCTAATTCTGACACATCTGAAATTCTGAATGCTTCACTCTGCAACCTTAATGTTTTTATGGAATAGTTTTCTTCTGCAAAGTATGTATTTTAAAAATATATATTGGTCAATTTAATAAATATATATATATAGGGCAATTTAAACATCAGCTGCATATATCTTAGAATTTCTGCAGTATTTTTGGTATGGAAAACTAATTTTTTTCATACAATTTTTATTACTTTCAGTCTGTTGGGACTTCCAATGGGCATGGCATCCCATATTTCTGATAATGGGCATTTTAGCGCAAAAGGCTGTGTGTAAAAACTTTAAGTGTGTGGATCCATAAAATGCCTCAGGGCTGCCCCTATTATCTGCAGGAAACAATGCTATAGAGAATACACTGGGACTGGATAATACTGTGAAGGCAGCTTTCCTGACACTGGATCCATGATTTATTTTATTTTGGAAGTTTCTTCTAAGGAGTGGAGTGGGGGCAAGATAATTCTGAAGAGGGTTTAACAGCATGAGATCTCTTGTGCAACTAAGCAAATAGCTGGGCAGTTTAGTTATACAGAGTTTCAAAGTATGCTAATCATGCAAATATGGTTTTGAGTAAAAAAAGGAAAAATACTGTTTCAGTGGCATACAGAATACAATACAGGCTTTAAAATTTTTATGTGGAAAAAAGTATTGATGGGAAGCCCTGGACTGTAGGAACGAGACAAGAATTATTTGCTTCTACATTTTGGGATGTTACTACAAACCATTTACCCCTCCCTGTGTGTTAATGGCAGTGCTATGTAACAAGGTGTCTAGAGGTACAGGAGAACCACTCTGTGCTCAGCAGGCTCTCATGTCTTTCCAGGACTCGTATCTCCTAAACTGGGGCAGGATGAAGGCTACATGTGGGCTAATGGGGCCATGAAGCATCATTTGGATAGAGTCACACGAGTGTGAGGTGGGGAAGAGATCAGACACGTGGTGTTTTTGACTGTGATACTTGTCTTAAAACAGATATATGGCTTTATAGTCAACTAAAGTCTACCAGAACTACCTGGACTTTCTTTTTCCACCTGAAAATTTTGTTAAGAATTTGAAGACCCTGGCAATTTTTTTTTTTTTTTCTTCTGCGAATGTTTTAAATATCTGTAAATCCTGGAGATGCAGTACCTTGCATAGACAGTAAGACTAGGCAGCTTGACTTGGCCCAGATACCCATCTTGCTGGGCTTGCTCTGCTCAGAGCATCTGGATGTGTTACTCCCTGGGCCATCCCGGTTAGCGATGCTGCAGCCCAGGTCTACCAAACTGAACTCACACAGGTGCTACATCTGAAATTTCTATATCCTAGAAAGCTGGCAGAAACTCCATATTAGGAGTGCTAAAATATGGCTGAAAGCTGCTTGCATCTATCAGGAGCTGTGTGCTAGCATTCCCTCACTCTGCAGGGGTGTGATGAGTTTTTCATTAATATTAGCTCTTTGGAAGGAGCAGATGGTGCCAAGATCTTGCTCCTCAGAGCCAGAATTACAGTTTGGAGCCAGCTGCATCATTTTCATTAGCTCTAGAGTTTCACAGATCTCTTCTAGCCTTCATTTACCTTGGTAAGTGGGGTGAGAGTGAGTGCCAGCTCAATGAACTGGTGTTAAACATGAATAACATGTTGAATGATTATTCTGAGCATCAGTGATGAGGGAGTGCTGTATTTCCAGCATCTCTCTTGCTGCTGGCATACATTGCTTTCAGTGATAAAATCTTCAGGCTCTAGAAAATTGTCTCGGGACACCTGGAGAAGGCCATAAGGCAGAAGCAGCAGGATGGCCCAAGGGCTAGATGGCAGGAAAGCCTCTGGTAGTTCTACGTAACTGCTACCTGGATGGTGAGACTCTTGAGAAGAGGTAGCAGAGAGGCAACCTGGGAAGAATGGGTTAGCTCAATCTTTTATAATTGTATTTTTGTCTGTTGGGCTGGTGAATGTTGCGTCAACACAGGCATGTTTCATAATACTGAGATGATAGAACAGAAGCAATTCTAGTGTTGTAAAGGACAGCAATAAAATTAAGATATCTAAATGAAGATAAAGATACTGTGGTGGATCAGTGAAATGTAATTCTTAAAGTACTGCAGAAGTGGAAATTGGAGGATCTTGATGGAAATTACTCAAAGGCTTCTGAAGATAGAAATAACAACTTCAGGTTATAGTGGTGTGGTGGGTTTCCATAGGCTAATTCAATTAACTATACTCTGCTTAAGCTCACTAGGAATGTGTTCAGACACATGACTGAAGATACAGTCTGTGTAGCTTGTACCAATAACAAGTGGAATTTTGAACATTTGGCTTAAGTAATGCAATGTGTCATTTGCTTCCCGATGTACTCTAATCTGCTTTATAACACAGATGGGTTGTCTCAATACCATAGGGTTACAGACTTTAAATGCCCTGTTCATGGCAAAATAAGTTAGCTCTAAGAGAAAAGATAGAGCTATCTCGGTGTTTACATTCATTTGTCTCACTGTTCTGATTCTGGCATATGACCTCTCCTCTCCAGGATCTGATCTGCATACAGAAGTCAATGGGAACATTGCTTTCAGCTTGGCAAGGGCTATAACCAGTGCTGATGGAGATTATTGCTCCTGCTGCATTGTAAATTTGGACAAGCTAGCTAAACAGTGTAGTCTTTTAAGCGGATGGTTGTGAAAGATTTTTAAATCTTGTCTTTTGTCCCTTAACAGCTTTTCCCTGGGATTTTTTTTTTTGGTTGCTTTTATTTTTTTCTTGTTGATCCAGTTGGTTTGATGCAAATGCAGTCAAATCGTCCAGGAATACAAAAAAAAGTATCACAAAATAACTTTCACAACACTTAAAAAGGGCTCTCTAAGACTTCAGCTAGATATAAAGGGGTCTCATGGTAGCATTTCTTTTTAAAAAAATAACTCGTTGATTATTACTGTGCCTGGATTTAACACAGTGTAATTTATTCCTTTCCCTAACAACTGGCAATTAAACACAAAAGATGAAATTACATCCCACTGAAGTGAAGGGCAAAACTCCCTCTGTCTTTGGTGGGACCAGGAATTCACCCAAAGCATATATGGAGAAATACTTTGAACACTATGTTATAAGCTATGCTTTGTGGTAGGAAGGAGGTTTTTATTAAGCTCACAGCTCTAGCTATTCACATGATGCACTTGAGTGGTCTCTGCTGCACTGCTGTTTTTCTGACTACTTAAGGGCGTGTATAACTAATTATAAAAGAGGAATTGATGGCTGTGTGTGTGTGTTTCTTTCTGGCAATAGGTATAAATAGGGCCTCAGGTACCAGTCTGTGTCTGTAAGGTGGAGGAAATGTATCTCTTGTAAGAAAAGACAATTTTCTCCCAGCCCTTCTTTTTCCTCGACCAAAGAAAGGCTTAGTCAACTCCACTAGGTTTCTGCTCCAGCATAAGTCACTGGAATTAACTGACACTGTGACTTCTTTAACCAGGTTGGTTAATGAGTCCATGTTTCTTGAGCGGCTGGTACCTACTCTCTCCATGCAGTTACACACCTCACAACAAGACAGTTACTATGATAACCACTCAAAACCAACAGAAAAGTGCTGTCCAGCCACATTGCTTCTTGCTTGCCTCGGCTTCATTAAGAAAAGATCTGTTGACCTCATTAGTAAACTAAAGAAAGTCAGTCTGGGAACATAAAAAAAAAATAATTAATGGGGTGAGAGGAAGGAGAGAGTACCTGAGGCAGGGATTAATAATTATTTTGGCACAAAGAGCTCCAATACCAAAGAGGTTCTCATTTAACTCTGACACCTTTATCTGCTGTGGAGGCTGCCAGAGTGCTTATCTGATGGCCTTCCAAATCCCAGCCTGTTCTCTGCTTGCAGCTCTACACCGAGGTCTCGGGAGAAGGGAGGGAGGACAAGAGAATTCACCAGAATTGAATGAAATGCGGTTGAGTAGGAACAAAGCAACTACCTCTCCCAGGGCCTGGGAGCACTTGCAGGGCCCTTGGCTGGTTGGTTGTAGGGCTATTTCTTGTTACAGGGGTGGAGTAGTCTGCAAAGAGGGGGGAAAAAAAAATTGTTTAACAGCAACAAAGCTGAACGCATCGATTTCCCCACAAGCGTATTGTAGCCTCCTCCTTGAGATAGTCTTGGTTACAAGAGCAGTGTGATGAATGTAAAGTGTGCCTGTGCAGATCCCCTCCTGAAGGGCATTACGTATGCGCTTCACGTGGAGGTTATTTACATGTTTAAGCAGAGATCACTGTCCTTTGCGCTTTAGTTCCAACAGATGAGGCTCCCACAGAAACAGCTTCTGCTGGATCTCGCCAAATAAGCCAGATAGATTTGTGTTTGGCTGGTGAAAGCAATGTTTATTAATGTGCTTTGCAGAAAGAAAGGAAGGGTTCAAAATGGGAGAAGGTTTAGCTTTCTGTTGATGCTTCTTCCAAGGGTATCTCTCCTTTTCAGGTTCAAATGTCAATAACTTGGAAGTCCGTTGGTAATACAACTTTCTTTGCTCACTTTGACAGAGTGAAAATGAAACATGAAACTCCATGGTGGTATAACGTTGCGTGGCAAGGCTTTGGTAGCTGAGGGGCTACAGGGATGGCTTCTGTGGGAGGCTGCTAGAAGCTTCCCCTATGTCTGATAGAGCCAATGACAGTCATCTCCAAGATGGACCTGCTGCTGGCTAAGGCCAAACCCGTTGGCAGCAGTGGCAGTGCCTCTGGGATAACAAATGTAAGAAGGGGAAGAAAAAGACTCTGTAATTGCAGCTGGATGAGAAGAGTGAGAATTTGTGAGAGAAATTGGTTTTATTTCTCATTAGCCTATTCTGTTAATAAATTAAATTATTTTTTCCTGAAGTCAAGTCTGTTTTGCCCATGATGATAATTGGTGAGCGATCTCTCCCTGTCCTTATTTTGACCCGTGAGCCTTTTGTTATGTTTTCTCTCCCCTGTTCAGCTGAGGAGGGGAGTGACAAAGTGCCTCTGGTGAGCACCTGGTGTCCAGCCAGGGTCAACCTGCCACAGTACAGCAGCAGCTTTTACAATTAGTATAACAAAAATACACAGTATGGTTGTACAGCTCTTGAAAAATGGGGCTTTTGTGATACAGTCAAGGGAGTAAAATAGTGGAAAAAAATACATTTTCATCTAGCAAGACTTGACATGTGTATTCCCTTCATGTTTTGTTAATAATGTTCTTAATTTGCAGTGTGTCATAGGAGGGCAGCATTAGTTATTGTAATGCTGTATTTATGATGTTATCAGTAGCAGAGCTGCAGTATAGTTTTCACCACAGAGCAGAACTCAGATTACTGGGGATTTAACATGAAAGTTCAATAACAATAATTTAATATGTACTATGTACAGTTAGAATGATAGTTTTTTCTCTCAGCAGGAAATAAATGTGTTGGATCATTAAGCCTTGCTACCCCATTCTCCATTCAGAAAATAAATATATGTACAGGTTCATATTGTTCTACGATTTCATTTTATGTAGCTACATTGGCTTTAGTGGTGTGACACTGTTTTACACCAGGAAAGCATCCAGCCCAACTGTCAAAGATAGTATCTTTATATGGCCACAAAAGTCATGGAAGAAATCACATCAGGATATCAAAGGTATTGACTGTATTTTAATATATGTTAGCAAATAACAAACTGGGGGATTGAGGAAAAAGTGTGTTTACTTTTCAGTCTTTGACTTCCAACTTTTGGTTCAGAGCAAGCTGTCAAAGACCAAGCAAACACTGATTTCTAAAACTTTTTCCAAGTGAATTTATTGCTCATGATATGTGCTGAATTAACTGCCCTGGAGACTGGAGCCTTTTAACTTGGGCGGGTTTCAGGATTCCCACACAAAGCCTGGTTGTTTCCATTTTTGAGAAGGAATTCTCTCTATTTGTCCCTTATACAGTTCCAGGTATGCTGTCGATGCTCACTAAATAAACATAAATAATAACTATATCAGAGTAACGTGATCTGTGAAGCTGTCCTGGATGGGGTTTGGAAGGTAAGACTCCTCTCATTCTGGGTCCCAGTGCTGCTGCACCTCTTCTGACTGCTGCTGCTCCAATACGTGCTGCCTATGGACCTCAGAAGCAGCTGCTGGCCTCTGCCTGGATCTACAGGGGCTTTAGAGGGTGCTCCAGCCTGTTCTCTTTAGTTTTTTTTTTTATGACAGCTTTAGGAATCCCCAACTTAAAGGAAGGGATTGCTTTCTGCCTGCTGCTAAAAGCAACTTTTAATTGTTCCTTCTGGGGTCAGGCTGCTAATTCTGTACCTGAAGCTGAATGCTGGTGGATTTTTTTTGAGCCAAAACAGATGTGATTGTTGTATTGCTCCCACAGGTGTGAGCAGACAAAGAGAAAGGTTCCATAGCACAAGCATTGACCCTTCAGCAGCACTTCAACGCTGCAAGTAGTTGTCCATGCACTTGATATGAATTAAGAAAGAAAGAAAGAAATGGAAGTTTATGGGGAAAATTTCTCACGCTTACTATCTCATAACAAATTGAAGCTGTTAGGAGTTAGAAAAATTTCCCTTCTGGCTTCCTCTCGGATTTAAGCATCAACCCTGAGCTTGCTCAGTTGGCGAGTCAAGGTAAGAACACCGGGGAATACTCTGCTCCTGCAAGGTGTCAGTCCAATTTTTGATTCCTTTTGTCACCACAGGAGTAAAGGATGGTAGCATCTTGCAGGAAACACACACATCCTGCAGGACTGGTGTGCAAAGTCTTTCCCTTTTCCTTATTCAGTAAATCCACTGGATATAGTCAGTGAGTGGAGCAACATGGTATAAGTGCTCTATATAGGGGATATATGCTGGTGTTCAGACTCGGTTGTGTGACTTTGCTACTAAGAATGATCTTGAGCAGATCACTTACACTTGGAAACGTGAATATGGCAAAAATGAGCAATATAGGATAAGAACAACGTATGCTAAAGTCAGGATGTGAAAGACAGAAATGTGAAAAAGCTGAGCCAGGTTTTTGCCCTTCAAAGACAGAGAAATGTCTGTTTAATAAGCTACCCTTTATACCAGGCTAAAAAGAAGTAATTCTTTCTTATTGTTGTCAAATTGGCCTGAAGTATCACTGTGAATACATCTAGCTGTTTCCAGTTGCCTTTAACTGAGCTAGATACTGAATATTTTTCTTTATAAACACAAGATTAAATTATCATAATTTTCCAGAAGGCTTACAATGCAATTCAGCTAAAGTAAAGTGTTTATTAATAATCTCTGAAACACTATAAAGATTATTTCCTTGTCTGTAGCTAGAAAATGCCACAGTCCCTTCCTCTGCATCCACAAGAACAATCAATTACTGGCTCACAGGCACTTCCTATAGGAAAGCAAAGATCTGTTCCTTGCAGCATTCTCTATCCAGTGTCTGCTGGTTATGGGGATGGTGATTTCTGGTAGCTGTTGGTATCTGGCTATTTATCAATGGTTAGAAAACCAGACATTAAACTTTCAAGTCCATTAGCAGGACTGGGGCTCGTGTGCTGAACTGATTGATGCTGCTGTATTATCAGAGTTGGTGTCCTTCAGATAAAATAAAGGTGGAGGCTTTCTGACACCCTTTAATTACAGTTGCAAACAAATGCCTTGTTTCTCTTTTATTAATGAAATTTTAGGTGTTTGTTTTATTTCTTCTTTTCTCCCCTTAGTTCCCCCAATGTCCCACCCATTGCCCTGCCAGCTCAGCATTCTTTTGTTTAACAGGAAAAGATTGTATCTGTCTCTAATGTTAAACCAGTCTGTCTCTGCTCTTGTGGGAAAGAAAAAATCCAATGGCATTACAAAAGGAACGATGAAGACTGCTAATGTCATCCTGTTCAGCATTCCTTTTCTTAGTAAACCAAGCTTTAATATTCAGGACATTGAATAAGCTGTAGCGAGTGCCAATTCCTTGCTTGTATACTTGTTGCGTTGCCAAAGCCTCTTTGGCTCTCCAACAGGGATGCACAATAGTAGAAATGAGTAAAGTGAAATACCAGATCCAGCTCTGATCAAACTCTGGAGGAGTTTTTATTTAGATCTGAACTTTCTCACACCCATTTCTATGCAATAGTTGCTGGTGCTTGGTGGCTTGCCACAGTATAAATATCATATACTGGACTGTATTTACTTTCAGAAGGTTACCTAGGAAAAAAGCCTTTCCAGTTGTAATGCTTTAAAAAGTGTGTTCCCACTCTGACTTCCCTCACTCATCCTTTCTTGTCTTTTAACATCTGCATGTGAATATAATAAAGAGCAGATTGAAGCTGGTCATTTACAGAAGGAAGAGCTCTGGCATTGTAATTGAGATGTTACTGCTGGCCTCTATAGCACATATTAGCTGAATAAAACATGCAGTCAATAAAGTGAAACAAAACAATAAAACTAAGCCCTTTGGTGCTCTGTTATAGGGTGTTATGCAACACAGAAACCTGTAGTCATAAAACTGAGAATGAGGAAAACCTTACACTTTCAAGAACAAAGGCAGCCAAGCATTAAGTTTGAAACAGCACTAAACTTCCATTCTCTTTGCACCTGGAAGCAGTTAGTTTTTAAAAGCTGTACCAGTTTATACTGTTCCCTTCCAATTTAAATAGGGCCTTCATGTGTTCTTGTTAGATGCTTATATAGAAACATGCTTTTAATTAAGGCATGCATTGATCCAAGTCCAAAAGATACATTTATTTCGGAAGATAAGTTCATTACCCATAGACATAAAAAGCTGGTGTTCTTCCGGAGACAATTCCAGGCTTGGGAATGATGTTCTATATCCTTTTTAAGTGTATAGTATGCCATACAGTTCTGTTTTCTATGGCATCAATCAAATGTATCCTTAAGCTGTTTGGCATAGTTAGTTTTGAGAAATAAAGACAAGACGAAGGAGGAAAATTAAGATGTATCAGCATGAGAGGACATATGTTTTCAGCTGTCAGATTTCACTAGCATTTATCAGTAATTTATGTGTGATACTTAGTTATGGAAAATAAATCTAATGAATAATTTATTGAAATATATGAGTTTCAGTAAATTGCCCAGACACAGTAGCAAGTTTCATGAATGTCTTTGTAGGCATTTATAGCGTAAAAATTGTTTTTTCAATACTTTTTGGGTGTAAATGAATAGACCTCTCAGGTACGTGGTGATTTTTTTTTTTAATTTTTTTTTTTTTTTTCATCAGGTAGGTATAACTCTCTTCCTGTACTTGAAAGTTGAAAAATGTGTAATGATTTTCACACTTCATAGTTTGTTAAAATCTGTTCCCCCCAGATATCCTCCCATGTGTGTTCCTGAAACTTCTGCGGGTACATGGAAAGCATAAAATGGAAAAAAATGTTGCAGAAATGAAGCTGACTCTTATGACCATCTCTTTACAGTGTTAAAAGATGAGAATGTTTATATAGTTATATAAACTATATACAGGAACAAGTTGCAAAACTATAATGTGAAAATTTTGGAAGGGTTGTCAATTTGGAAAAAATTAGTTTTCTACTTTGCTTTCTCCTTTTTCTACTTAAAATTTGGTATAATGTGCCAGTTTCTGAAAATGTATTAATGCACATGCTTATAGATGCTGAGAATGGTGCACCATTTTCTGAGAAATGCTTTAGTAAAGTCTAGCTTTTTTTCCATTAACTTGGGCTTGAAATGGTTTCAGGAAAACATTCTTGACTATCTTCATTCACGAGAAAGGCCCCATCTGACTCCTGACCACTTTCATGCTTGATGTTTTTTATGGACGTCATTTAAAGTCAGGGCACATGACAGATGTGTCTTGACATCAGTGAACTTTGAACATGGCACTGCAGCTTCAAACACTTGCAGGCCTGGGTCATTAGCGTGCCATCTGCTTTCCATGGGGCTACAGGATAGACCTTATTGTACCATTTAAAGGGACTTGGACTGCATGATTGGAAACACTCCTCAGTGACATATATCTCTTTTTTTGATTATGCTGTACTAAGCTAAAGAAAATAAGGCTTTTCCACTTTATTACTGATAGTATTGCATATTTAGACCTCATTATTTGTACCTTTACTTAATGTGGAGTCAATATTGCTTGCTGTTTCTTGCTTTATATAAAACTAATAGACACCATGCATCTCCTAAATTGGTAAAGTTTGAATGGTTCAGCACCACAGTTTTATTTGTGAAACACTGCAGAGATAAATGTTTGTTACTATCTGTGAGTGTAGCCATCACAAGGCTGGATAAATCCTTGAACTCAAAACATTAACTGGAAATACTGGTTGCCTGATGACATGTTCAAGGTGAATAAATTGTTCAGAATTGTTGTAGAAACTTCCCAACATACCGTATAGTTACCTCTTCTGTTTTCTGCTCCACTTCAGGAAAAGCTCAGCATGAAATAAACTGACAGATTGACAAAGCTACTAGATATGCATTGAAGAAGTCTCTGCTATGCTTTGTGTGTCTTTGAATATAGATTACTGAAGACCCCATAAAATGAGTTAAGGCAATCAGATTACTGTATTTACTTTTGGTATGGAATTTTATTAGAAAATCCATTTATTTCAGTTCCTCGACATCTAATCCTGTATTGTTTTGAAATACAGAATATGTATGCTTTCCTCATGTAATACAGGATTTTACTTGTTTCATTAAACTTCATTTTGCCATATTCAAAAGCCAGTTTATGATTTTTGAGAGGTATGAGAATGCAGCAGTTGAGAAAAGGGAGTTAGCACTATTTGGTTGCTGTTTTCCACCTCATCATTTGCTTGCTACCAGTTTCAATCATTCAAAGAATCATTATGATTTTTCTTTAAGTGATCAAACAAATGAAAAAATTCTGGTGGCATTTTATTGTGATTAGAAAAGCCTCCAAAAATAATAGAGGCATACACTCCTCACCCTTCTCCACAGCGAAAATTAACTGTGAATTCATGTTTGCATCATTGCTCAAGGAAGATGTAGTGGAGAAGGAGGAAGAGGTGACAGTGATTTTTCTTAAATGCTTTATGATCTAGTAATGTTGATTAAGCATACAGCCTTCAACCTGATTAATCCATTTTTCATGTTACTTTTCTTGCTGGCTCATTTGTTGACTTTTCATTGGCATTTTGAAGGACACTTGAAGGAAAACTAAGATTCTGCTTGGGAAATATTTTCCATGTTGTCCCATTATTTCTGTCATGAGTCTTTTTTTGTTCTGTGTCAGTATAGCATCTATTATAAAAGGACCTTGGTCTATGATCAGAGGTCCTGCCTGTTACTCTAATTTTCAGAGAAGAAAACCGGATAGAGATTTGGGGTCCTCCCCCAAACATGTTTAGATCATAAAAAGTCTCTCAGGGCAATGTCAACTTTGATTTGAAGAATTGTGGGTTCCTTTTTATATTTCAGGCAAAAAGCTTACCCAAACTACTGCAAATGCATGAAGTAAGGTTATGGCCTCTTAAATGGGTGTAATGCAGCTCAGCTGTCTAGCTCTGACCTCCAGCGTTGCTCTTGAAGCACTAGACAGGGGGGCTCTGTTAGAGGTGAACCTTCACGAGTTCTTCTAACACATGGAAATTTGCTCCTTTCCCAGTCAACAACCCTTAGAGCTTTTTCATGTTCAAGTGACCCTCCATGTTCTTGTCTTTCTAGAAATTAATCTCTCAACTAGTACAGATAGAAACAAACACATCACGCACAATTTAACTAGACTATGTCTGTTCATGTTAAACATTGAATATATAGCTAGCCAGTCATCATATAATTGAAGGTTATAGAAGATAAACTAGTATATAAGATTCTATGTAAAATATGAAATCAGAGAATTCTGGTGTTTTTCAAAGATTTCTTTTTAAGAATTCAACAGCATACAACTTACTGAATATTAGAGAAGGATTTTATAGGCTAAATGATGGTTGTTCATGAACTTAAGTGCCAGCATACAGATTTACTGTGGTGAACTACAGCATTTCTTCCTTGGAGAAAAACACAGCCTTGCTCAACATCTCCCTGTAAAATAAGCATTTTAAAAGCACTGGAGTTACAGTATAATTTATAGTTATCATTTTAAGCACTGAATTTTCAGACTATTTCCCTTTGTTTTCTCACTGCTGAGGAATGTTCAAGGGCTGTAATATCAGCATGTCTCCTATTATGAATTTAAACTCCAGAAACGTTTAACAAGGTGCAAGTTCTAAAATTAGCCCATTTTCTCTAGCCCACACATCACACACCTGGGGGAGAACGTGGTCATGTACAGTGTACTCTACACCTTCTTTCCTCATTACAAATCAAAACATTCTAACCTAGCACACAAACTCAAGCATTGCCTCTTTTCATTAAGTCAAGTGACCTATTAATTCGAGATGTAAACCATTCTACTTGCCTTTCTCAAAGCTGGAAAGGGTATGTACCTGTGTTTGGCTTTTAGCATATGATCTTTCTCCCGCATTCCCTGGCCTGCCTATTGCATGGTGAACCCCTGAAAGTTTCTTACTTTGGTTGTGCAGCTGGTGCACAGTAAAGGTATGTTTACATGTGAAGACCAGCTAGTTCAAAGTCTTTAACTTTCTCCAACATACTTTCAAGATATTTGATCAATATGAGCTCAATTTCCATGCTTTAAGTGTACTACTTGACTCGTGATTGTTAAACTTTGGGTTCCAAACCCCCAGATGTCAATGGCTACTTTCAAGAGGTACATGACAGTTATAACAAGCCTAAGAATAAGGTTATTATTACATGATACAGGGTCTTTGGTAGAGCTAGAAAAATATTAGATGTTCACAAATGGAAAAGAGTAGAGAACCAGTGACTCAGATAATTTGTTTTCAAAGTAAGGATCATCTTAATCCTGAAGCATTTCTGGGTGTTTGTGGATCCAGTTTATTTCTTGGAAAATCAGTTTTACTGATGGCTTTGCAGTTTTTCATCTGGTTTGTTGGTGGGAGTTTCTTTGTGAACAGAGATAATTTCTGAGGAACCACTGCAGTTGCAGCTGAAACAGTTTATGGAACAGGTAGGTAGTCTGTAGTAATAACTAAAAAAAATGACCACACCACTTCATGCACTGAAATTTTTTTTATTTTATTTTAATTTTTTTTCCACAATTAGTTTAAAAGGGCTTTTTAAAGGATTGATGTGATGGAAAGAGTGGATCCTTTAGTCAAACACGTGGATTTGAATAGTTTGCTTGGCTGCCAATTGCCAGTAAATTTATCTGTGGTAAAGGGTCCATAGAAGCTGATTATATCTGTAGTCCTTCTAATACAAGAGAAAGAGAGAATGCTGGTCCTGTTGTGAAATGGGCACTGGATGTGACTTGGCAGCCCTCAGAAAAAATTACTAACTCCATTGCTACTTGACTAAGCAGCAGTGCACAATATATTGCTGCCACTACCGAAACTTTATCCTTGTGTTGATCTAAACAACGGTAAAAATTGATTTTGATCCTGACATTAAAAAAGGGAGAACAAAATTGGAATATGTGGATAAACCCATCAACAGCCGATTTGGACATAAATTTTCCAGGAGAAGTTTTCAGGGGCAGCAATTGCTTCTTTGATGTGTGTTGGCATCATGACTAACAGTACGGGGTAGGAATTGGTGCCTGGGGCTTGTAATTGCCATAGTAAGACAAACGAGTCTTAAATTGCATTCACTGCTGCTAGCTTTCTGATATATCTGAGTACATAAGTGTTTATAAAAAAATATTTACATCGCATCTTTGCTTTCTTTGTATTTCACGGCAGCTCTTAACCAAGGTAGAGAATTAGGCCTATGAACAACCAACGGGAATAAAATTGTCACTGTATTGCTGGCAGACCTAGAAATGAAAGTGCCATCTAAATTTTTTTCCCCTGCTTTTGTTTAAGAATAAAAAAATGAGTGTCTAAGGCATAAGTCAGGTTGAAAATGATAATTATTTTTGTTGGAAACATGAGGGAAACCAGAAAATTAGAGACAGATGAGTCACATTATTCTTAGGTATAGACCCAGCGTATGAAGTTCACTGCTTGGACTGCTGCCTTTGCAGCTGAGAAATCCTTTATCTATTTATTTTCCAAGTGATTCATTTGGCATCCTGAAAAGAAATAGGGGAAAATATACTTTGTCAAATCTACTGCATAAATAGTTTGGAGATAGTAATCTACAAATATTTGCAGTAAAAATTTCTGGTTTTTTGCTTTGGGTCTTGTAAAAAGTGAGGATTTTATAACATTTTCCAGGTATCTACTCTCCAGTATATCTTAAATGCAAAGTCTACAGAAAAAGCTTCTCCTGAAAAGTTACTTGTATGTCACTGAAATACAGATTGTTAGTAAATGAAAATAAAAATTCTCTGTATAATTTATGACTTGATAGCTTTCAAAGTTAGTGTGGTGCTTGAGAAAGGGCTTAATTTTTTATTATTATTTTTAGCTTGCATGGTTTGCAGTGAGAAATAGCACCATGTTAATCATACTTAAAAGGAAACACAGGTTTCTCATGAGAGATAACAGGGGTAATATTTTCTACTGTGTTAACTTTAATACAGTAAATTGGGACAATCCCAGCTGTCATCCATTAGGAGTTGTTCTTGCTACAGTCTGGCTGCCGGTGAACGTTCTCGACAAGTCGTGCCCATGAAAAGTGGGATCAAAAATAACCAGTTAGGAAACAATAAGATGAGAACGAGATTGATGGCAATGAAGATGTCTTGGGAGTAAATTCCATCTGCATGGTGCTCTTAAAGGACTGTTGACTACATACAGTGCATTAGCATGTTAAAATGCCTAGGAAAGAAGTCTTAAAGCAGGAAACTGGCTTGTTGATAGCTACATGAACTACATAAAGGTTGTGAGGGGCCAAGCACTGCACCCCTGCACAGCTGGTGTTGGATGCCATTGCTCAGAAATCTTCATGCTACTTTTGAGCAACAGCGAGTCTCTATTTTGAATATGAATGAGTGAAGTCAACTGCCCCTTAATTTATACACATTGCCAGAGACTGTCCCAGGGTTTGGAATTAAATACTCCAGCACAGATCTCTTTAAACCTCTCCTAAATAAGAAATTATGCTAAAGCTCTTTAGCAAGGAGGTTCTCCCCCCTGTTGAAATAAAAATCAATTATGTTTGCTCTGCTGTGAACAATGTCGCTCCGTAGCCTTGCTTTCTAATTGGGTAATGCCTTAATGACCTGCTGGGAGGCTATGATGCATTGCTTTGGACCCTCTCTGCAGGCTTTTAGACTACCAGTCAGATGTCAATGGAGCTTGACTCAATAGGGGTTCTTTTTCTAAAATTCCATTATTCATCAGGGTTTATGCACTAAAATGATCACAAAATAAAACCTTCACATCAAGCAGAGTTAAATAGAATTATGGATGCTTTACTTCATTGTTAGACTCTGAGATTGTCACTGGATTAAAATTAGGTTCTTTTTATTTGTTAAATTTGTTGAAAACATATTCTTGGTTTTGGGGTTTTCTGTTAAGAAGCATTGAAATAAGCCATTTTAAAGGTTGTTTTTGTTTTGTTTTGCTTTTTTAAGGAGGTATATGTATATTTTAAATGAGTTTTATCTGTTACTGTTTATTTTAAACCATGAAACATCGAGCGATAAGTATGAGACCATTCTTTCCACTTAATAGCTCTGTTGAATCATTCTGGTTTTCTATCAGAATTGGGATGAATAGGATAAAAATTCTGCATCTGTTTTTTATTTTCTTCCTAATATCTAATAGAGACCCATAAAATGGAATTTTAAAAGTCTTATTAGGTGTTTTACGAGCCTAGTACCTGAAGAGGGGAGCTGCAAGTTCTGGAGAACAACTCTTCCAGAGCCACAAGAACCATCATTTCCTTTGCATGGAGAAGATGCTTTGTGTGACTGGGAAGCTGAGGATATGTAACTATAAGAAATATAAATTTCAGATGGAAAAACATCTTTCCTGCTAAATACCTACATATATACACACACAGATATATGTATTAATTTTTGAAAGTATGGTTTTATAACAGCCTCGAGAAAAGTTTTGTAGCCATTTAAACACTTATGCAGTAACAAATTAGGAGTTACCAGGGCAACTGCATGTAATAATTTATTCATGCTACCTCTGGAACACATACTACCTTCTTAACATGACTGAGTGATGTGTTGTGTGAAATACATGTATTTCCAAATTAGTAAGGAAGTCAGTCATGCCATTACAATAAAATGGCACCTTTCCCTCAAGTTTATAAAGGTTAGCAAAATGTACAAAAATACAATTACAAACAGTCAAAATGTGAAAATAAGTGAAAAGTTTATTTGGCTTTACTTTTTCAGGTCCATGTTTTCTGGAAAATTTTCCAACTTTTAACCTTCTGGTTTTAAAATAAGGCCAGAATTTGTATCTCTTAATATCTTACTGATGTGAATCCTAATTTTTTGTCAGAATCATCCCTGTTCAGAAAGGTAAGAGACTTTCTGCAGATGCTTCACCTTCATCTCACACACTGAACATTGCATTTTCAGTGATCCAGTTCTTTCTATTGGAACTTCCATGTCCTTGTCTCCTGATGAATATCATCATCGTCTTTACTTTTAACAAATTTGAATGCTATACTTTGTATAATTGTCTAGCACAGAGGTACACTTTACCAGTTGCAACCTATCATTAGTAATATATAGTATCTTCTTGTCTTACTGATAATTTATCAGACAAAGGAAAATGAATCAATGTTTCCTTTCACACATGAGATTGCCACAGTCGTTTTCCTAAAATCTTGGAAAGCTGCATTAAAACTGGAATACCACTCATTCAGACAGTACATCTTAGTCCAGCATTTAGATATTTTTTTTATGTTTACAAAGGTTTTGTCAACATCTGTTTCTCTTCAATTGCAAACCAGGCCATGAGAGGTACTCCTACCTAGAGTTTCCTTCTATCTGCTAGCAGCTTCTTTAATAGTCCACTTTCTATTCTGTTGTTCATTATTTAAGCAGTTTGCCCAAATATGTTATGTGTTAAAATGTCTCCAGAAATGAATGCCCACCACAGTTAGGACTGACTGCACAGGTTTCTCAAAGCAACATTACCCAGCCTCCAGTTCTGGGCTGCCTCTCTGAACAATTAGAATGATGAGCTTTGAAATCTCAGAAGTGTGCGGCTTCTTAATATGAAAAGCCTGTAATTCTTGAATAATATATTGCACCTTGTTGAGAAGAAAGGATATTTAGAATAACTGGAGGCTTCATAGTTTAGTATTGATCAATTAATTAGGGTGACAGCATAAGCTGGAGATCTGGAATGCTGCAGGCCCACCAAACACTGCTTTTTGGAAATTAGAGAGGCTTGTTATGGATTCAGCCCTCATGTTTAATCTGTAAATGCTGAAAAGCTGTTCTGTTTTATAACATCATGACCCCACCCCTATCGTGCAAGAGCTGTTCTCGGCACATCTAATTCTAATCACTAAAGTAAATAAACTTGAACTTGGAATACTCTCAAGAGCACTTGTTCATGTTTTCGTAAACACTTGGGAAAGGACACAAGTCTCTGGTAGCTGATATTAAGCCTTAGCTGAAACACTCTTTCCGGCTGTCCCAAACTAGAATTTCTTCCCATATGCACCTGAAGAATTATGGGACTCTGGAAGGTGACATGACACTCCACAGGAAACCATAAATTCTTCTGGCCCTGAAATACAGGACTGCAAAACTCATTAGATTTGCTTTATTAATAATCCTTCCGGAGGTATCTTTCTACTTCCCTCTTCTACCCATCCAACGCCACACTCCCACCCCCACCCCCTGCAATCTCCTCCTCAAATTTTTCTGTGGATATCCTTGCTCATTGGGCTTAAACAGTTGCATTTTTGTGTTATAAGGCACAGCATGAGAAAAGCTTGGTTTCTATTTGAAATGCTGTAAAGTAACTACAAAGATCAATATGGAAATGATGCAATTGCCCTCTGTTAAACTACAGTTTTAATGGTTTTAAAAAATTAGTAAATGTATGGGCTTGCCATTACCAAAGTCCACTCACAGTGTATATCTACCTGTTCCCCTGGGAATGAAAGGTTATGTTTAACTTTTACATGCATAGAATCTTTTTAAATTTTAAAAAACAAAACAAAACCCCAAACCTGTTAAATTCCAACTTAGTTTGAAATACTTTCTCTATATTTCTGGGGTTTTTTGTAGTAAAAAGAAAAATGAGACAGTAACTGTTCAAACCCAGTTGTATGTGTAGAAGAAAAGCACATAATGATAACAGTGGGGTTAGTGCTGAAGAAGATATCTTTTGCTCACTAAGTCTCCAACTGCAGCTAGAAATAGCTTATTTTACACTGGTGCCTCCATGCATACACATTTTCTGTGAAACTGAAACTACTGGTTTAGCTCTGAGAAAGCAAACCAGCAAATATCTGGTGTAACAGACGTTCAGCTGAAATTTCTGGCCTCTACGCTTATCAAAGATGAGGGACAAGAGTTATAGAAATAAAAGGACTGCTGTGGATTTTCAGCTTTTACGTGGCTTCCATCCCTTTGTTCCCTTGTCCCACTAACTGGAAAAACTACAGAGAAAAGTATCTTCACATAGCAACTTCTCTTCTGATCACTTTTTGCATGTTGTAAAAAACAATGTTCAGGAATTAGTTTAGTAGCATAAGGTACTTCAGAATTTGCATGATGAGCCATAATCAAACTCCTTGGATAGCCGACCTGTCAAAGATTGGCTTCCCTACAGCCTAACTGCTGTGCTGTCTCTGTTCCCTGCTGATGTCCTCAGGGATCCCAGTACACTGCCTGCGAACATCAGGACTGTGTTACAGCAAGACCCGCTGTGGTGTGTCTCATTATTTCTAGACGTAAAATTGTGGATATAGCTAAGATGCCTACAACATCTCATCCATTTGATCTCATTTATGTCAGGATTTCTGATGATATTTTTTCAGACTTCTACAAACTTTTCTAATGCCTTTAAAATACAGTTTTCCTTTTGTGGTGGACTTGACTGATACAGTAATGTTTTCGCTTGGAGCTGGATGACAACTTCTTTTTATCTTTACTTTTCTTTGCTTACAGAAATGTTGACATTATTAGAATATATCTCCAATGGATTTTGGTAAGTTTTCAATTAGTGGGTTTGTAATGAATAGTTTACATTTGACATCACAGTTTTTCTCAGGCCAAGACAGTACTACGTGAGGAAGCACTAAGCTGAATTCATGGTTACTATGTTAACTTTTAAAATAACATGTATAGAAAAAAAGAATACTTTTAATAATACCATTAGAGTGCTGACCTTTCATGTGTCTCAGCTACAGAATTTGTTTTTACAGCCACTGTACTCATACAGCTCTTGTTGAAATTAGTTTGCTTCTGAGTGTCTTCCTATGAAAAGATTACCTACTGTCACCTAAAAGCTACTGGGATGTCTCTAACTACCACAAGAGATGTTAATTCCTCCCCTGATCAAGAAACCATTGTGAAGAAATGTAAATTCAATAGTTTCATGAGCTTACTGCTGTGTCCTTCCTGTTTTCTTTCAATTTATCATGCAAATTGCTCTCTTTTTATTGCTGTTAATTTCAGGAACTATTTGTGATTTGACAGTATTTTCTGAGGTTCACCATGAGATGTCCTAGACTATGATTACATTATCAAATAAATCAGTGCAATAGAGGCAAATTAGTTGACTAAAGAAGTTGGTACTGAGGCTTCTGCACCCACACTACATGTTTGGAGATTTTTCTTCATAATAAATTCAGTCTGGTCTCCTGAACTAAATTTCCACATCACAAACATGGTATGAAGCTGTCCAAAGGAGCAGACAGTGATTCAGACCTTCATGTCCCTGTATGTTAACAGCTAAGGACAGTTCAGTTCCCTCTGAAAGGAAGCAAATAGAATTGCTCTGTCAGTCTGGCCAGTATCTGGTGACTGGGTTCAGGTGGGGACTTTGGGAAGTGTAGATTACAGTAAATAAATGATGAATGGTTTAACAGTGTCAGCGCGTAGGTCCAATAGTACTACCATTAAAAGGAATATTCTGATAAAGAACTAGATAAAAGTTTTTCAAGTGAAGTGACTTGAAACATGAAGAGACTGAAATATTAAATTTTGAGTAAATTTTGGGGAATTATTTCAGACAAAATTTAGAAATAGGATAACATTTTGACATATCAAAATATTATATGTTATAGGTTTAATTTTTTTCAGGACGTTTGAAAATATTTCACTTTGGGTAGAAAGATGTAGCTGACTTCTTTTTTAGTTCTGACAGACAGAAAACTTTTTGTTTCAGATGTTTTGGATTTTTTTTCCTGATTTTTCTTTTTATAAACCACAAAATGGAAAAATCAATCTATTCACTTGTTGCTTCTCATATCTTTAATTAGTTTCAGATGTCAGATATTAAGTTGTGATCTTCTTCAGGATAAGGCCATGTCAAAATTTTCTGTAAAGCCATTTTCATAAATTGGAGCATTAGGTAATTAAAAGGAATAGAGCTCAAAGCATAGCTGCTTCACTGTTCTCATTATCAGCCAGACACTGCTATATTTTAAAAACATTCTTGTGCTCTGCTTCAGTCATTGGAATGGACTGCCCAGGGAGGTGGTGAAATCACTGTCCCTGGGTGAGTTTAAAGAAAGGCTGCATGTGGCACTTGGTGCCATGGTGTAGACAATGTGCTGGTGTTAGGTCATAGGCTGGACTTGATGATCTTGGAGGTCTTTTTCCAGCATCAGTAATTCTGTGATTCTGGTTCCAGCCTGAACCAAGAATTTCAAACACTTGACAAAACATGGAAAGAAGTGAAGTGAAAGTACATATTATTCTGGTCTAGCTCTTGCTCCATCTGAACTAGTTTACCTACTTACTGGAAATGAGAATCTGTTCTGATGAGGCCTTGTGGTCATGCATGAGAAGACAATTAAGGTGACATATGTAAACCCAGGCCTCTGCTAAATGAGCTCGAATGGACTCAGCTGTGGCAATGAGAAGCACACACCATACTTGGCTATTTGCTTTGTTCCCTCCCTTCCTGCCCTTTGGAGGCACTCCTTGTCCCTGTGACGAAGCAGGAGAGATGTATGCCTGTTGTTTGCAGATCAGACTGATGTTCAAGTGCACCCCACTTTCTTTGGCAGCGTAAGCTAAAGTGGCAGTTCTAAGCAGGAACACATCTCATTCTGCTATGGAGGTGGACACAGAGAAGAGTTCAGCTGCTGTCTGCAGATTTCTGATATATATAGGCAGGCTTTGTTCAAGCTTTTGAGTGCATCATTTTGCATGTGCAGTAGCTCTTTGTGTATTTTGGAGAGGTTATTTTGTAACATACTAGACAATGTACTGGAAAAATTTAACAAGGAGCCACTCCTACTGGTACCTACTGGTAACTTGAAATCCCAAAACTAGAAATCAAACTAAAAGCAAATTGTCCTGTGTTCTTTATTGTCCTTCTACACTTCCAACAAGCTCCGTTGTCCGAGGATATTAAAGTGCTTTGCCTGGGGGATGCTTCCTTTCTGAGGTAGTACACAGAGGTCTGGGTTTGAGAAGGTTGACTGATTTGTCCAATATCACAGTTTGGTGGCAAAATTTAGCTCCCAACCCCAGGTTCAGCAGTGGTTATTGCTACCTCTCTTAGGGATTAACTGATTTAAGGGAAGTGTCATAAAGCTGCATTATTTGAATGAGCTAATAACTCTGAACTACCCTGGAGTAGCTGGCAAATCTGCAGCAAACAAACAAAAAAGCAAAGGAAAAACTCTTGTCACAGTTTCACATGTGGATACAGACATGGCAAACTCCACCAGGGTGTAAAACACTCCTACAGCACATCTTCACCCTGCAATCCTGTTTGACACAATCAGTGCTCCTGTTTTTTGGGGAGGCTGTTCCTAGATATTGTCTGTCTACGAGGAGACAGAAATGCTCAGACCTAGGGAGAACAATTGAGGGGGAAAAAGTGTTTCTTAAAATCCTCAGTAAAAAGCCTCTCTGCTTTATCTAGAGCTCATTAAAGAGTTTAAAGAAAACCCAACATCGTGTTTAAATGCTTTCCCCCCCTCAGTTTTATAGATAGTTAAATGGCACACAGGTTGTGGCTGTCTCAGCCATCAAAAGCTAAGAAAGGAGGTTAAAAGACCCCAGGGATCCTTCACATTAATTACTAGCACTGTCAGTTGGTGTGAAACTATGTTTGGGCCTTTTACCTAAGAAGAGAGTGTAATTTGTGCTTTCAGTTTTGGGCTAAAACAAATTCTGCACATACTGATGGTATATACTCATGTGTAAAAATGACTAATTTGTTTCCACTAAATTCTTGAAGTTAATCTGGAAAAAATTTATGGGAAACCTCTTCACCCTACCCTAATAATTCCAAGTGAATTTTAGCAACCTGAATTGGCAGAGCCTGTAAAACTGGCTTGAATTAATTGGAAGCCTAATCCACGGAAATTCGCTGAAAAATGCATTATTCACTCCAGTGTAGCAGCAGGGAGGAGAAATGAAAGAAGTAGAGAGGAAAAGCAGAAGCAGCACCTAAGGCAAAGGACTGTCATTTGAATTTCATAATCGAGGGTGAGACAAAGACACCTCTTTGTCCAAGTAAACTACCTTCTGAAAGAGAAAATCTGAAGAAAATACAGAGCTACACAGGCTGAACATCGGGGCTGGCTGGGCTCTGCATCTCCCATCATTTACAGTGGTGCACAAGAACAACTGAAGTGAGCTGAAGTTTCTATAGCAATACAGCCCAGTGTATGAGACGTCTTTACCCCACAGTCTGCCACTCAATTTTGTCTTGTGTTGACAGCCTGCCGAGAGACACGTACAAAATAAAACTTGAGGTGCGCCACAGTCACAGGAGGACTTTTTGAAATCCCTTCCTGTACCCGCATCATGCCCCATCTGAAGGCAAAAAAAAAAAAAAGAGACATTTTATGCAAGCTACTAAACACCTATATTTGTGCAGAGAAGTGAAAAAGGTTGAAAAGATAGATAGAATTTATCTGGAGTATGTAGATGAAAATTATCTTGACAACTGGCGATTATCTTGCAATACCTAACAAATATTTCTCAGGAGGACAGAGAAAAAGAATGGGAACTGAAAGAAAGCAGATGAAAACCTGTTTTTCATTTTTATCTGAAAAGCTATGGACTACAGCATAGTCCCATCCCTTCTAGTTATGACTATAGGTGGTGTTATTAGGAGTGACAACTTCAAATTAAGTCTTCTCCTCAATAGAAAATATCCAGAGAAACATTTGAGGCTGTTCCATTGAATGGCCCAGTTTCTGAGCAGGGCACTGCTGTTAAAACTGTCCCCAGGTTTAGACACCTGAACTGGCTCTTGGGGCTGAGATAAGTGCCAGGGATGAGCACAGGAGAGGGACTGAACCATGTTACTGAGCAGAGAGTAGCAGGATTGATGGTTTTGGTTGCAGTGACTTGTTAGATGTGCTCAGTCATCTTCTGATTCCCCATCTTAATGTGCCTTGCCTCTGTCATTTCACCTGGCTGCGTTACGCTCGTTCTGAAGTCTTTGGCACTATTTTTCACAGTACTCATTCTTTTTGAAAAGACATCATGTTAATCTACCCCAGAAAGTGCATAGTTTACCTACCAGAATTTGGCACATAAATATATGCTTATCACAGGAATTCAGAGTTTTGAAAAAAGACAACAAATAATGGAAATTTTCTTTAGAGGTGGGGAAACTGAAAACAGAGTCTTGCACTTGCAGAAATAAAAATTCTCATTTTCACAGTCCTCAGCAGAAGCACAGAGAAGTTAACGCATAGAGCTGGCTTATGATTTTTAATTAGTGTTGCATCCCCAATACACTATAACCCAATTTTTGGCTTTTCCACAAATGTGTTTTATGATGTGTAATCTCCCAGTGTCTGTTTCCATCATCTGTAAAGTGGGCTATATGCAGGCATGCTCCAGGGCTGTAGGCAGGCGTGGGGAGGAGGAGGCTGTGCTGCCTCATAGCTGCTCCCTGGCACCACTTGTAATTCTCATGTAAAGCTGCTCCTCTGCTTAAATGTGCACACCTTGCAGGGGGGATGTGGAGGTTAATTAATTGCTGCTTGAGAACCGCTTTAAGATCTTCAGATGAAAGAGCAACTGAATATAAATTTATTAAATTCATTTTTGGGTTGGTGTAATCCTCGTGCAAGCAAGGGAGGAAAATCACAGCCCACACCTGCGTGCCGTGGTGACCTTCACAGGCACATGTGCAAAGCGTTTCTGCATCCTTATGGGGAGCAGATAGGGCAGAGGGCAGTTTTGTCGTGGCCTGGACTATTTGCCTTTTGCTAGACTCCTCTGGAGAAAGTGGCTGCTGCAGAAAAGCTTAACGTTTTAAAGACTATAGCTGACTCCCATGGAAGTTATTTAACATGCATAACATAGGTTGTTTGGGGATGGGATACAGGTATGTCACAGAGCAGCCATCCTCTGCAAAGAGCTAATGAAGGGCTTAATTGCCTAGGCTGAGTAGCTGACTAGATGCAGCTGCTGTAACCCTGACTGCCCCAGTCAAAAGGGGGCAGGAGGCAGAGGCTCTGGACTGCCACAGTAGCCCCCAGAAAGAAAGCGAAGAAGGCAGGATGCGGTGTGGAGAGGTCCAAAATTCTCTGCTGCTTGACAGGTATTTGTGCGTTAGAGTTGGAAGAAGGGGAGAGTGGGGCTGGGATAGACTCTCCTTCCCTCTCAGCTTGAAGGAGAGCCAACCAAGCAGAGGATGAGTGAGGCCTATAGCAGGGCATAGCCTATGTTTCTCTGGTCTCTGCTATATGGAATCAATCCTTTTTCCTCTGGGAAGACTTGTCCTTGAGCTAAGTAACTGAAAAAATGTGTAGGTTTTGTGCCTAAAATGCGGTATGAAGAGTTTGCTTGTGGCTGCTCTCAGGGCCCTGCTGTGATTTAAAACTTGTGTGCTGTGAAAAGTCTGTAAACTTCTCTGTAATTTCTAATATATTTGATTAGAAAAATGATGTATGGGCAATAATCTGAGAAGCTGCCTAAGTGTCTGGTTACGCTGGAAAGGGACTTCTCTTGTTTACAAACTTACATTGATTAGGAAGCATTTGTAGAGGTCTATCTCCTCTTAATTCTTCCCTGTGGGAGTGTACAAATTTCCCTTCTGTAACAGTCTTTCTCAAAAACAAATAAACAAGATATTTAGAATTAAGGGGATGAAGAAATTAATATTGGTGTGGTCCTAGTTCTACTTTTCTAACATATTAGAAATCCTTCTGTGTTTTACTAAGGCTGTTAGGAATGCAGAAGGAATGGCTTCATCAGCCACCTGGATGGGTTCTTTCTTATCGGCACATTCAGTTGTATCCTGGTTTTTCTGCTTGAGAAAACAAGCAATATTGTCTAGTTAATCCAGATTTAATAGCTACAACCTACAAGTGTTCCCCTAGTTTTGTATATGGTAAAAGCTTCTGATGTTTTTCAGGTGCCTGCATCCAATTTGTAAGGCAAAAATTGAAGCTTTGTTTTATTTTTTAACTTTATGTGTTTGGGCAAAGGAAGGGTTGATGTATTTTTCAAGTGCCTTTCTGGTGGTATGCTGCAACTTGGGAAACCCTTACTATCTCCCTGGAGCAGCCTGTTAGTTACTAATGTAGTAGTGCTCTGCTTTTGTACTTGTGCACTTGTGGTCTGATTTTTTTTCAAGGACCTAACCTCTATACTAGTTACTTGGTTTAAGCTTATTTAACTAAAATATGTAGAATCTGTTATTGAAAGGGGAAACGATACCATAATGGGATTTAATGAATTGTGTGCCTGTAAATGCAATATATTTCACAAAATACTTGTCCTGTAAGTGTAGCAGTAGAAAGCTCTGCTGCTCTTCCTTTCCCAAGTGTGGTCAGAACTTGCAAATTAGTTTTTGGAGTGCTGAGGTAACCATTAGGCATCAATGGGGAACACATGCCGTTGTGGTGTTTTGCAGTTTTAGAATGCCTGGTTGGGATTCAAGGATTTTTCATTTAGTGCTGTTAATTTGAAGGCTATCACTGACTTCTTTGGTGCAGGATCAGAGCCTAGTTACTAATTTCTAGGTGTGAACTTAGCATGGTGCTTGGCTGTATGCTACCATCTTGTTGAGGAAGGAACCTCGTTTGCTTTTTATTTTAGTTCTGTTGAACAGTAAGATTAGATCCTGAGATTAAGCTAAACAAACAGTTTGCTCATTACTTATTTACACCTGTAGCTTGAATCAGGACTGTTGGGGCTTGTACTGCAGATTCTCTCTGGCTCCTGGAGCTTTCCAACCAGGCGCATCTGGCACTTGGGACCAGAATGCAAGAGCAGAGTGGTGATGGTGTGCAGCAGTAGCTCTGCTCTGTGCTGTAGCAGTGCTCTGTGGATGTCCCCTGATGTTGCAGGGGTGTGATGGGTAATGATGGAGAACCTAAACCAGGAAAAAAAAAAACCCAAATAGAGCCTCATGCACTGAGCGAGTAAAAACATCAGAGATCTGCATATAAGGGAAGACCTTTGTGGAGCGACAGTTAATGAGTGAACTTTCAGGGCTTTCCCTGTCTGTCCCCTTGAGGTGGGTGGAGGAAAGACCTTCTTTGGGATGGCCTGCAGAACAAATACTCTGTGATTGATTCTCTTTGTTCTTACAGAGAAGTTACAGTAATGACAAAGCACAGTTAATAAACAGGGGTAAAAAAATAGAAAGAAGGCAAGGTCAACTACTGAGACCAAAAATACAATGAAAGACAAAAAAGGTGGAAAAGCAAGGGAAAAGTGTTGGATTTCTGTTGGCATTCATGTGCTCTGTATGTAGAGATTGAATGTATTTTCCAGAAGAGGATTTCCCCTTGCATTTGCAATTCAAAGCTTCTAGCAAATTCCGCTCTTTCCCTTGGCACTCCTTCAACCTCTCTGGATTTTCCAGTTCTGCTTTTCAGATGCAGTGCAATTGTCAAACTGTGGGGTTTTATTTTTTTAATTCCCTCAAGTAATGTGGCTTAAGGTACATTGTGTCATTCCTTATGATTTTGGTTCAAAAACTGAAAAGAACTGACCTTGTTCTTTTCTGGATTCCTGGTTTAATTTGTGGACTTTGATTCCTTGAACACATGACAGTGCTGCCTGGTTTTCTCCACTTTATTCGCTTGCATGAAAAAGTGAATAAGATTTGTAATTCTTTATGGTGTGTGTAGGTGGTAATACACAACTGTATTATGTTCATGTAAAACACCAGTAATGGGGAGGTTGGGACATGCTCATAAAAATAAGTACCATCAAATGGGGTGATATATTTGGGAAGATTAAGTAGAGAAATAAGACTTTCTACATCACTGTCTTAGGAACAGAAAAGCTTCTACCCCACATTGTAGCCAATTCCATCTCCCCTGTATGCCTATCCAAAATGTTCTTTTTGGCTAGTCACTTTGAAATCACATTGATAAGAAGATAATACTTGTTAACAGTAAACAGTACAGATGGTAGTGGTTTATTTTTATCTCTCCTAGTGCAGAAAATTAATTATTTTTAAAAGAGCCTTGCTTTACATGCATGCTGTTAAGCTGAAAACATTTATTTTGCAGTCCTGCTTTGACAAATATGAAGACTGTGATCACTAAAGCCTGGATATCTGGAGAGAACCTTTATGGTGAGGGCAGAGAAGTAGCTAACATGTGGCTTTTCAAAAGCCCACATGCAGTGAAGATGTGTGAAAGTGAAAATTGTTTCAACTTGTTCTGAACTGAAGTAGGGTCCTGCTAATGGATCCATTACCAACATGAAGACGTGCAATAAGGCTTTTCCTAATCACTGCTGTGATGGGCTGGTGAAAGTATTTGGGATAAGCTGCAGTAATAGCTAATTGTATGTGGAGGCCCAGCAGCCTGAGCAGGCAAAGGGTTTCAAAGGGCTGCATGGGAGAATTCACTTCACAAGAGGCCCCTTTCAGATACTCTTCAGGTTTGGAGCTCCCTTCCTTTTAGTACACATTCTGGGAAAGCACTTTTATAATCCTCCTTTAGAGTTATTGCGAGCGAATGCAGTGATGGTTGAATGAAAAAGCATGAAAACAGTAATGGAATTTCTTTTATTCCTTTTTTTTTTCTTTCTTTCCTAATAGGCCCTTTAGAAAGTCAGACCATATGTGTAGAAGCCTTATTGACTAGAGGCCAGATTTGGACAGAACAATGGTAAATGACCAAAATTCATTTGAAAATAAACCTAGAAAGCATGCATTTGAGTTCTAAATAATAAAAAAAAAATCAGACTTATAATTGTGATATCTTATGACAGTTCAAATAATGTTTGATATAATTTTTATAAGACTGAATTTTATTAGGCAGAGTATTCTTAGGAAAAGTTTAGAACACTGCATATTTCACTTTGAAATAGCATCTTATAAGAGAGCTATAATATTATATTCTCAGCATCTTTGTTGATTGCAGAAAATTATTTTTGGTAGACTGTAAATGTTCTGGATGACCTACATGTGAAACACATAAAAGCGTTAGACTGCCTTATGTAGTTGAAACTTAGAGAAAACTAAGACTGGGGGTGGAGTGAGTAGGCATTTTTTTTCCCTCCCATTTGCACAACTATTTTATATTTTTAATTATAAGAAATAATTCTTTGGTCTACAAGTTTTTCTCGGCTTATACTTGTTTCTAAACTCTTAGAGGTATGTGCATTGTAAGGCTATTGTGAGGTTTTTTCTTTATTACTCACGACAGCATAAGTAGAAAAGATGTTTAACTTTCAGAAGTTTTATGCCCTATTGAAATAAAGGCCTCTGTTGAGGTAGGAACAGATAGGGGAGATACAGGTTGATGGGAGGATGTGGAATGGTGGTGCTGTTTATAATTCCTAGCCTCTAGTGCAAACGATCGGTCAGGGAAAACGCAGCAGACTTGCTACCTTTCTCACTGATCAGATTAGAAATAGTTGCTATCTGACAAATGAAACCTGGCAATTGAAAAAGCTCAAATGGAGCAGAAGCTTGTACTGGTAGCTTCCAAGGCTGGAAGGTTCTCACTCCATGTGAACCAGCAGCCTCGTAGGAATACAGGCTTCTTCTTTAGCACCTTTATTTCAGAATATATCAAACTTGCATATCTTAAATTAGTGGCAAATGACAGCCTTTTAGTGGATAAATTAATTTTGGGCATGCGTTTTAACAATAATAAAGGCTATGTTTATTTAGAAATGTATTTTTCCCCTATCTTGATGGTTTACCAGATATACTAACAGAACACAGCTCTGCAGTTCCTTGTGGCATCATGCAAATTAGATAGAAATTCTGCTGTGAATTAACACAAATTTGGTTACTGATGGAACTGCAGGCGAGTCATCATCATTATGGTTTAAACCTAGTAATGTTTACAAGTGTTGTTCTAAACCAGTGTTGTTTTTAAATAGGATGATTGTGAGAATCTTTTTGTGTTTCAAAGATGAAAGTAAGTGAAGAGCTGGTTAGCTGTGGCATGATTTAAGAAAATAAGGATAAAAACCTGCGACATAGAATCCCTTATCTTTTGTGGGAAAAAAAGATTGTTCCTATTACTACTTCTTGTAGAACTATTATTGTACATCCCACTAGTGCTTATTGCCTGAGCTTCTGAAAAAACTGGACGTTTTGAATTGCTTATTTGATGAGAAATACAAAATTTGTAGTGTAAATGCCTCTGCTTTATCAATAACTTCCAGTTTATCTTAAACAGGACACATTTTATTGAGCTCCCACTTTAAACTATTTAGTCTGAAGATCTACTCTTTTACTCTCTCCTAAATATGCCTGGATCCAAGTGTATTTTATTTTTTTTTTCTTCAAGAGTAGTCTGATTATAAATTCGGGCTAAAGAGCATGCTGAAAGGCCAGGGCAGGTGTTGGTGCTGAAGCATCACGTGTTTTGTTACTGGTGAGTTATTCATGTTAGGTAAACAGTTGAAAACGGGAGGAAGTGAGGTTTAGCCTTGGCATAGGTACTAAATGATGAAATTGTATAATGCCCCACCACTGTGGGCATTAAGATGTATGTTAGCTTCTGTATTTGAAATTTCTCAGCATCCTCATGATCTCAATAGAAACTCTCTGCTGTGCTGGTCTTGCTTGTCTTTTAGGAAAAAAAACAGATAAATGACTGTTTAAAAAATAAACAAAAATAAAAAATAAAGAAATTCTCCCGGCTATGTTTCCCAAAGAGATTTCTCATTTTGAAGAGGGGGTTTAATGGAGGATAGAACCACATTTCATACATAAACGGTTGCTTTCTAAATGGAATTTTAGTTAAGTGGCAAAAATGTCATTTTTTTGGCTTACTGAGGAAAGCTTTGCTATTCACTGGACACTATATTTATTTTACTTTTTTCAAACATGAGTTTCCACCCTCCTCTCGTGCTTTGTCAATATTCCACTTCAGAAGGTTATTCACAGATCAAGTGCATCTTGGCAAGCTATCCATGCTTTCTATAAGCTTTGATATGCAAGCAATTAGTGCAATGCCTGAGAAACAAATGCCAACTTAATACCCTTTCTGTTCTTGACCCCAGTCCTCGAGAGTTCATGAAATACACCTGTTGAGACCACTGATGTTTGTAATGCAGGCACATGCACATTTAGAACAAGTTTCTGAGCATCAGTTGGCAGGTAAACAACTTCTGATCTTTGATTGTTGCCCATGAAGAGTTCTTTAAAAAGCAGAACAAACCGAGGCTCCTGAGAGGCCTTGGCTGATTAAGAACTTTGTCGTTTACATAACAGCAACACATACAGCATTGCCTCAAATTAGACACATAGTCATAGGGCTGGCATTTGGAGCTTTAGGACACTGTAAGGTCAGGTTCCAAAGGTGATGTATTTGATAAGTCTAGCTGTTGTTCAATATTAAAATGTCAGAAATGTAATATTGAAACAGGATAGGATATCCTACATTTGATGGGATAAGCTACTAAATATATAGGTTCCATATGCATGCATTCATTTGGGTTTTTTAGGGAACAAAGTCATATTTGATAGCTTTCTTTTGGAGATTTTCCTTTTTTTTTTTTTTTTCCCCCTGTGATTAAATCTCTGACATCTGCTATTCAACTTGTTTCTGCCTGGCCAAGATGTCACTAGGAATTTTGCTTTGTAAGAGCAGTTACATCACTGCAGGGGGTAAGATTGCTGAATTTGCAAGCTGCTTGTTTCTGCTGTGCAAGCATTCAATATTTCACATGATAACTTTAATAAATCTCATGTCTCTGGTTAGAGACATGAGCCTAATAAAGAAACAGATATTTAAAAGTTATTTTTAGGTAACCTTTAACATGACCAAGGCAAGTTTCAGGCAGGTTAGTGGGAGGTGAGAAGTTTGCAATGTCCTGAGGCATCCAGTTCCCCTGATCTTTCATATGTGATTAAATTGCTGTTTCTAGATGCAAATCTTGCCAAATAGCTGCTGGCTTTTTATATAAATTACAAACATGTAACAGTGCAGAATAAACTTGATAAACTGTATGAAGGCAAAGTGTGAGTTCTTATGCTCTTCTCTTGGTTAATTGTTCATATTCTCTGGTTAACAAGAACTCTTCCTGTCTTTTTAGGTGGCATGAGTTGCTTTGTGCATAAGTGGCTACAGTTTAAAGAATCTTTTTATTATTATTATTTTGTAAGCAGATGCAGAAAAATAGTTCTATTCTTCTACTTTTTTTTTTAAATAATAATTTTGCTTTTTTGTGATGAGGTACACAGAGGGAGAAAACCAGAGTAAAGAACAGACCAGAAATCAGAGGTTGTATGTTAAAACTTCAAGAGGAAGTGTCCTGTTTCATTCTGATCATGAGGTTCCTCTTCTGCTAGATAATGTTGGCTACTGAGTGCTTGTTTGGTTTTATTTTTGGGGGGGTTTTTTTGTTGGTTCTTTTTTCCCCTCAAGAAAAAGCCTTCTAGGATGTTATTTAAAGTGATGTCTGGCAATATTGCACTACTTTGGGAATATTAGAGTGGATTTATGTCTTGTGGGACTATTGGAATAAGGAAAAGCAGGCTAGCAAATGGCCCTGTCCTCAAAATGACAAGCAGTTTAAGCAGGAGGGTCAGAAAAGCTGGAGAAGAAAATGGAGATGCTGTTCTGCATCGTGCCGTGGGGGAAATAGGGTGACGCAGGATTGAATGTGCAAGTACATCACCTTTCTACAGCAGTCTTACTGTCTGAGTGCTTTTACTTAAGACCTTCTCCCTGTCTGCTCTTTGTCCCTTTCTGCAGAAAGGGACGGCATGGGGATGGTGTAGAAAGTAAAAGTTATTCTCTCCAGTATGGAAGTCTATAATTATTACCTGCCCTCTGAGGATGTTATGTTTTTAAAGGTAGTTGCTCACATCTGGGAAAACGGAACTAAATGCTCAGCTTGGCCCTTGTTTGGAGGTGATCTTGGAGCGTATGGCAGCTCTGAGGCCAGACACCATGTACGGAAAGCTATTTATTCATTCTGTCCTGTAAACAGAGTTAATTGCCTTGGGTGCTGCAATGCTGCAGTGTGAAACGAGGTAAATGCAAACTAGCCTAATAGGACTTGGGGTAGTATGAATAATTAAAGCACAGGAAAAATGTGCTCATGGCAGCTTTCTAATTTTCCCCCTGCCTCTTCACCTTCTTGCGTAGTGTTCTGAGGGGAGTGCATGGCAGCCATCTTCTCTCAGAAGCCTTTGAGGTGCATAGGTGAGCACTGCAAATCCTCTCAGGACATGGTTATGTAGGCAAATTCCTACAGGTCACGAGCAATAGCTGTTGTATTTGTACCCTGAGAGCTATATACAACTCTTCACTCTTTCCAGGCCTGGTCAGCAGAGAGTTGCTGGGCTGGAGGGCTGTGGCCACGCTTGCTCTGCCTTCTGAACAGCTGACTGGGGGCTGTCCTTGGCAGCTTCTGTTTGCAGGGGTTTGCATCAAAATATGGCCTGAAGCATCTCCTCGAGATCCAAGTGGCACGTGCTGCACTTTGAGACTTCACTTTGTTCCTCCCTTTCTTCCCCCATCCTCTCACCTGCATCCTCCCTGGCACGGCTGTAAGTCTGTGCCAACCCTCTCTTGAATTGTTACTGAGAGGAACAATTTTGAAGTCGTAACAATCGTTGCTGTTTGTGTATCACTTTTGTTTGCTGGCATTGTTGATGTCTTGGTGTTATACAGCGTGGGTTTTGATTTTTTTTTTTTTTGACTAGGGTTCATGGTGTCTGGGTCTAAAAAGGAATCTGAAAACAATTCAAGGTGTGCCTTATGCTCTATCCCAGCACAGTTCTCCTAGTGCTATTTTTTTAGTTATCTCAACCTCTTCTTTTTCTTCTCTGGAAGAGGGCAGTTTTAAAAGTTGCTTTCCCCATGTTGTCACACTTTCCATTATAATCTTCCTCCTCCATACTGTAATTTTGTTTAGGAAAAGTGATTTAACTTTGCTGCTGTTATATATAGATGACATGGTAATGGCCAGCAACCTCGGGTCAAATGGCTGTCGTCTTCACAGCCCCAGCACACAGAAATTGTCAGGGTTTAGGGTCAGGGCAGCCCCTTAGACCTATAACAGACGCTCTCTGTTAACCCCCCTCCCTCCCCAGAGGGGAAGAGAAAGGGAATAAGGGAGAGAGACTTAGCCATTAGAAAAGGAAACTAGAACAGCTTTAATGAAAATTAAATTAATAATTATAAAAGCGGAATATATACAAATATATACAAAACCAGTATCAAACCCAACCCCTCTGATGGCAATTCCATCACCGTCACCACTGATGCTGTGGAGCAGGCACCAGGGGATTCCCAGACTGGGCCCCGCAGCAGATGAGAGCTGTGTTCAGGAGCTGGATTCTGGTACCGGGTTCAGGAACACACAGACTGGGATCGAAGGCAGAACAGACAGAGTCTTCCCTGGGTGCTCCGAGGAAGGAACCAAAAGAGGACCCAATCCAAGCACAAGCAGTCCAAAAGGAGAGAGAAGAGCCCAGAGACCCTTCGGATCCCTCAGCTCTAAACCAAATATGGCATATATGGGCTGGAATCCCTCATTGGTCAGTTTGGGGTTACCCATCCTGCCCGCTCCTCCCTGCAGGTGCCGCCTTTCACTTCCTGCACCCCCCAATGTGGTGCACAAGATCCAGCAGTGTCCTTGGTCTGCACACCAATCCTTGGTAATAACTCTAAACATGGAGTGTTATCACTGCTAGGAGCAGACACTGCCTGTGGAAACAGGCTGCTACCTTCAGAAAGTGCAGTTAATTAGAAGAACTGAGCTGAAAGTAAAATCACTGAACAGAATTAGTTCTGTTCTCACTCAAACCAGGACAGAAATATTGCAGGCAGGAAGGTCAAACCCAAAAGCAGGGATTGATGGAATAAGCTGTGATACCAGTGTGAGAGAGAATGGGGAACTTTTAATATGTTCTGAGAATACAGGTGTCTGTGCAAATCCTGACCTTTGTATTTACCCTCTAAAACATGTCTGGGGTATTGGAATGTGAGTGAATAAGTAGTCTGATCCACATTATTTCTTCATGTGAGCCACTACTTAAAGAGTTAAGTAGGTTCAAGGAGGATATTTTATGCGTATTTTAGTCTCTGACAAACACCCACTTAAATTCTCTGCTGTAACTTTTAAATAATAAAAAAAAAAGCTTCCATGTCCTGCCCGCCTTTATTCCTAAGAACAAATTCCTGAAGAAAAATCAGTTGCTATTAAGTTCTACTGCAACCTTGTAAACAAAACACTAAGGCCCTCATGCTATCATCTCATTAGAAGTTGAAATGAAAGGTAATTCAGAGTTAAGGTTCTATCCAACCAACTCATGGTCCTAGACTTATGCTTGGAAATGTATGTGCAATGCTATGTTTAAGGCTCAAGTGCTCTGAAAAAAAATGGTTCAATTCTTAATAAAATAACATAGCAAATATTGGCCCATAAGTGTGATGCTTCCCTATGGTTGCAGTGCTAATAGCCCTATATACAGCCTCTTGCCAAATTAGTTTCTACTGCAATGACAATGGTAGGAACCCTGTAACTATTCAACATTTGTATTGAAGCAGTTTATGTTTAAATGTAGCTGAATTCTGATCCTCCTCGTTTTGTGAATATAATGTTTTCTGAAGGGTAGGTTTCAATAACAGTTCTCTCACTAAAAATATGAAGTCATTTAAAACAGGAATTTTGCTGTCTCTGCTTGAAGTTGAGCCTCCAAGTGTAGCGTGATAAACAGCTAGCAGGGAGAATGAAAGGATCTTACATTTAGAGGAAGAAAACATAACTTTCACCCTGGAAAGCATTTGGGAAATTGTTGTGGGGTTTTTTTTGCGTTTTTTTTCTTTTTGTGAAACTGCATCCTGTTATCCACATGCCCCTTTGCAATTTAGCTGAAAAGATACAGAATTCTAGTATGTTTGCTGATGCTGAAGAGCTCATTCTGTGTGGTTGCAGTTGAGGAGATATATGGTATATAAAGTTGCTCTGGGGCTTGTATGGAGGGGGGATTTGGGGAGGTGCCTCCAGAGATGAGCAAGCAGGGAGCCTGCAGCAGCAATTCAGCCCAGGAACTACTGGGAAGAGGAGAAACCCCCAAGGCAAGCTTCAGAGGTGAAAGAAAGGAGGATGACCCAGTGAGGACTTAGCCATGACTGTGTAATGTTTACTGTAGGTTGCCAAAGTTAGGTTGAAGCTAAGGCCCAGACCAGCAGGTGTGAGTTAGGAGGGTTTGTATTTAACCCTTGCACTTTAATCCGGTTCACTCAGCACACCTTAGAGTTGACAAGATCTGAAGCAGCCTGCTGTGCTCATGGCTGTGTTTAAAGGAAATGGGCACTCTCACACAGTGATTGTCTGGTAATTCTCTATTTCAAAGATTGACATTATCCGAAATCAGTCCCTTTTTCATAGTTTAATTTGAGTTTCATGAGGTTCTTTGACAGCAAAGCTGGGTTTTGCCAGTGTTCTGCTTTTCATTGCTGTTGGGCTGGCTTGTACTTGGGGAATAACATGTTGATGAAAACTAGAAGGAAAACAGCTATCCCACACAATCACCACAGCTCACAGACTGATCCTCTTGCAGCTTTCCATTATCTTCATGCACCCAGTTCTTATCTTGAAAACAAAGAGATACTGCTAAGGAAGGGTAAAGGTAAAAGGGGGCAGTTGGCAGCTAAAAGGCATGAAAGTTCCACATTTGGCTGCATTGCGTTTTGAGGATACAGTGCACCTGTCTTTGCCCACTTGTGTGGTGTTCTCCCTGGAACTGTTGTCTGGGCCCTTAGAAAATGGTTGTTTGGGATTCCTTTTCTGACTCTTCCTCCAGGTGAAGCTCCTGCTCCTCTGCCCAGTACCTGCAGAGGACGTGGGAAGCTGGCTACATGGTGCTGTGCTTCTATTTCTGACCAAGTTCCTAGATGGATTATTAGGCTGTATGAAAGTGCAGATTACTTTGAGTGCAAATGAGACATGATCTGCCTTAATTCAATCCTGAGAAATGATTTTTAAAAAAAAAAAAACACCTTGAAATTTCCAGGGTCATAGTCATAAGGAAAAAATGTGTGATTTGTTTTTTTTTAAAAAAAACAAAACAATAAAACCACCAAACAAAACCCCAATTGTTTTCCCTAAATTGATTGCAAATGTGCAAGTATAAGTAACAGTTGGGTTTCTTTAACAAATTCCCAAGTGATTCAGCAGTTGCCAAGGTAACAGTGCTCCTTTTAATAACAATAAAGCAAGCTTATAAAACTTCCAGATTTCTCATTGTCTAAGATAATGCTGCCCTGATACTGTAATAACATTATTAGCATGTACTTTCTTTTCTTCATTGAGAAGCATGTTGGGTTCATAAATTAGTTGTACAGTAGCATCTAGCAGAATGGGGTCTGGGCTCATTAGGACTCCTGGACACTACAGTAATGTGAATAAATAAAGTATTTTTTAGCTCTTATGTTTTTTTAGCGCTTCTTAGAATGTCCTTTTAGATTTTTGCTTCCTGTGGCTGTCACTGCAGTATGTGGCTACCTTAGATTAGTTATTTTACTTAGATTAGAATATTACTGTGATCTTTTTCATGCAAAAGCATCAGTATGTTATAAGCAAGTCCTGCAGATAGTCTTCATAACTAAGCTATACTTCATAAAACATTGAGTACTCTTTTATTATTCATGGGAAGCTGTGTATTACTAAATAAAACTCCGTTTCTAGTACTAAAATATTGTTGTTCTTGCATCTTTTAGAGGTGCTCTTTTCAAGTCTAAATGGATGTCTTCTGTTGTGCCTTCCCCACCCCTTCATCCCCCTGAAGCCTGAGCTTCAGCTGAACTTTGGCAGATAGCTCAATGTGGTTACTGTAGATATAAACTCGTAGGTCTGGGTGGATTATTTGTATTCTGAATACTTGACCTTATGTTTCATTCTGAGTTTTCCACCTTTCTGTCAAGATTTTGGCACATTGTAAATGAGAGAAACCTGTTTTCCTGCTTATTTCTGCAGTGATCTCTTATTTGAAGGTCTTTTGACCTCTGTAGCGGTGGCAAAATTGAGTCTTTTAATTAAAAATGTCGAAATAAGTATTTAAGAGCCTTTCACTGGATATGTGGGCTACATTATTTTATTTTTAAAAACTCTCTTATTGCTTTTTAATTTTGATTTGAGGAAATTGCTTGAGTGGATATGGATAGCTCTATGCCATGAACTGGGATTCTTGTTGCATTGGAGATACTAAAATTTTAATCTCTCTCTATATGCAGATTATTTTAAGTTTGGTCCTTTTTTTTTTTTAAATCAAGAGGAAAAAAAAGCAAAAAACACAAAAAAACCCCAACCAAACAAAAAAAGCCCCAAAAACAAGAGCAAGGAAAAAACCCCAAACAAAACCACCAAAAATCAACAAGCCCAAATGAACAAAAAAACCAACAAAAAAACCCCAAACCACCGGCTAGCATGGACTGAAGATGTGAGATGCAGGAGGAGGAATCGCCTCCCTGCTTGCAGTCTTTGCCAGTACTGACTCCCTTGTTCCCTTGGCTGGTCATCTCTCCCCGGTGTTTAATGACCTCAGGGGAGGTTATAAACAGGATTTGTGTCACTGAAGAATTAGATGATCATTTCTGAGATATCATCTACACAAGTTTCTGGGTCAAAGTACCATATTTTTGAATTTACCAGGTTTTTTTATGCATTAGTGTGGCTCATGGAGTGCTCCCAGTGCATGTAAATATGACTCCTTTCTTCAAGAAAGAACATAATTAATTCCAGGAGATCTGCTGCAGCTGATTGTCTTAAGGCCCACAACCCTGGTGTGGACACAAGGGTCTGAACCAGTTTCCCCGCACTCAAAGTTCTCCAGTGTGTACGGAGTGTTTGAGAACCAAAGGCATGTCCTTGAGCTGCTGAAGGATTTTTACCACACCCTTCCTTAGCTTGCTGTAGTCTTTGGTGTCTACCACATGGGATTGGTTGTATGGCACCAAAGAGGGTTGACTGAGTGTATGTGCTGCTCTAAACGAAGATCTTGAATTGATCTTCAGGTAGGGGTGCACCTTGGAGTACACAGAGCCCTAGACTGTCATGTCAGGGGAGGGTATTGGTTTTGGTACACTTCCTTGAACATCACAGAAGACCTTATAGAGGCAAGCTTGATGTCTAGGGACACCTTTTTGGCCTAGTCAATGCTACTGTCAGCATTGGAAACCTTCTGTTGTCTTATAAATGTAAGATCATTCGTACCAGCTCTCTAGCTGCTTTGTGCCACATAGGCTGTGTCTGTGCTGGAGAGATATGATGCTTTAGGATTAAAACCATGTACATTTCATTTTGTATTTTTATCTTTGTCTATTGGTTTTCTTTACATGAAATAAGAGGTTACGTTATCTGACTCTATATGAGGGCATATTTTATCTATGCCAGCATCGAATATTCAATATTTATTTTTAAAAGTTAGCTACATTAATACTAAAGAACTTGTCCTAGGGCAGAACGCTCGCTGAAGGCTTTTTACCCAGTGAAGGTCTCCTTTTTTTATTTTTTGGCTTCCATGCAGGAGTCTGTTCCAACTTGATTTTTGTTATTCAGATTTCTTTTTGCTTACGCTAAGATGCTTTGGGGCAGGGATTGTCTTTTCTGGTTTGTTTGCACAATGCTTAGGACAATGTGGTCCTTGTTACTGGTGGGGTCCCCTAAGCCATGTTGTAAAGTAGGTAACAGCTTACTGCAGTTGAAAAGGATAGCTCAAGAACAGCTTATTTACTTATTTTTTTGAAGAATGATGTTTTGAGGCAGGAGATGTAAGGAAGAGCAGAATGGTGTGACCATTAATGATAATCTACTGTAGGAACAGACTGGAGCAGATGGCATAACTGCCACAACTTACAGTTTGAAATATAGTAGTACTGGTTTAAGCTCTGAACAAGGTAGTGTTTATGAATCTTTTCACCTCCATTCTGGAAAAATTTGTTTTTAGGATAAGTATCTGCTGGGCTATATCTTAAGAAATGTAGAGTAGTTGTTTCTTCACTGCACATTTCATTCCCTAGGATTACAGTAAAGGGTTTTTGTGCTTAGAAAAACCAAAAAAAACCTTACAAAACGCTCTCTGAAAGGTAACAATGAAGCATTCTGCCTCTCTGCCTAGGCACGCATATACCAAATGTGCAAATTTGCCATTTCCAGAGAAAACTGTTGCCCCTTAGTGGCAAAAGGCTCAGGTAATAGCAGACTAATGAACTCAAGATGTAATTTTCCACATCTTTACGATTTCACTGTTTGGCTGACATGCATCCTGCTGTTATCTGGTTTTACCTCAGTGCAAGTATTATTGATAGCATTCATAATGTAAGAGTCAGTCCTTAGTCTTCCATTCTTCCTTTTCCCATTTCACTGTAATTATCTGTTGGTTAAGATTTTTAACAGAGGAAAGTATGCAGCTTTTCTTGTAGGAATAGAGAAGGCATGTTTTGGGGGTTTTTTTCCCTTTTGATATTTGTTGATAATGAAACAAATATTTGATAAAGCAGAATAAGACAATTAAAAATATTTTCCATGTGCCCAATTCCCGTGCTTAGTGCTTGCCTTCTGAACAACTGCTTCATTCTTTTCAGTTCTTTGCTGAGCACAACAGGGAGTTATCGAACTGCTTGGGAGATATCAAGGGTATTTCATCTCCTAATACTTAGGCCCATGATCAGCACCCTGTCTCCCATGGGCAGAGATGTAACATCTCATTTAGAAATGCCATGCCATGCAATGTCTGGACCCAATCAAGCGATGCCAGAAATAAGTTTTCAAACAATATCTTAGAGAAAATGGGGCTTGAGGCCTGAAGGGAGAACTTTAAATCCGTGTCAAATGGTTCTGAGTTGTACATGGATTGATGGGTTTCTGCTGATTCATTAGTGTGTCTGCCAGTAGGACTGCTTCTACATTAAAACACAGGCCAGCCCAGCCTTGGATGGAAAAGCAGGAAATAGCCTAAATCCAGTTAAGGACTGAGTTATTACAAGCTTCTGTCCTGGACTAATTGGGAGCAGCGCTGGACTTAAGAATATGCAGGCTAGGGGAGTGTTTGAGCTTTTCCTGTAGAACTTCATGTTCAATGGGGAGGGTAATAAAAATCTATGTGAAATACTATTATAACAGTTGGATGTGAAGAGAGCTGTCAATGAAGTACTAATACTATTTAGATGTTTTACTAGAGATGATGTAGTAACATACTTGAATTCAGAGAAGCTTAGGTGATATTTTGATCAAGTTTCAATTAAAGGTAATGCTGCTCATTAGTCTGTTGTACTATCCCCTCTCTGTGGTAGGTATGTTGTCACTTGGCTCATGTAGCATATGAGTTATTTCCAGAAGCGTGGTTTGTTTTTTCTTTACTATTTCATGACTTTTCTGAAGGACCAGTTGCAAATAGATCATCCAAAGGATTCAAGAGAACTTGAAATCAATGCTGCATCTTGTGGAATACTGATACCTGTAGAACTTTCCTTGTTTGGAAACACTTCAAGTATCTTCTCACCACCTTACTGATGAGCAACAATGAGCAGTGGGGTCAACACTTCTATTGCTGAAAACATTTGCTAATCATTTGAAAGCTTGGTCAGCTCTGTCAAATTTTTTTAACAGATCAGTTAAAGGTAGAAGGTTTTCTTAAACCCAAAAGTTAAAGCAACTGTAAGCCAACAGAATATATTCTGTGCTGAAGCATTTACACCCTCATTGTGAATGTTTGAAAGCAGAAACTACACTTTCCTTAATTTCAGCAGAAGAAAGCATGGGATGGTTAAAAAGTTTAGATCTGTGCTGAGAGCAGGAAACTGATGTAATTCAGCAGTATTTCTGGGTATTGGAATATGGAAAGGTGCTGCTGCCAAGAGGTGCTTGGTGTGTGTAGAAACTGAAGTACTTAAAGCTGTGAAGTATTCAGGACAATGATATCATTTAAAAAACCAACCAAACAAAAAACCCAAACAAAACCCAACTGTCTAGCAAGCAGACACACCTGAGGACTGTTACTGTTGTCACTGAGTGGTGGAGCCCTGTTTCTCAAGGGTTTTTTTAGGGTTTTTTTTTTATGGCATGATATTTATGGTCATGCCAATTGCCTTAATGAGTGCCGGAGACTGGAATATGTAGAGTTGTGAATTTTGTCTGATCATAAATCACTTTGCTAAATGTGTTGTGGCAATTACAGCTCAAGATCAAAGATCTTTGGCAGCTGTACGTTGTTTCTGCCAGTAGGTCTTTTTAGTGACATTATAATTTACTTTTAAAAAATGGGAAGGGAATTACTGATAAGTCTTCTAGTTACTCGGAACAACATTTGCTCTTTAAATTAGTACTCACTTAAAAAGCATTGTACAGGAATTCGACATAAGAAGAATGTAATGTAACCGAGGAAATGGTTCAGAAGAACATTCCTTTTAATCACTTTAATATGATGAAACTAGGTAACTGGACTTTTTGTTATGAAACTATTCATAGTTGGGGTAATACTATTCCTATTATTTATAAATACCTAATGAATAAAAATGCAGTCTTGGAAAAAAAAAAAATGAACTTCATCAGTAGTACTAATCAGGCTTGGATTGGTAACTGGGTGAAATAAAACTTAGTGTTCCTGGTAACCTCACATGCAAGCAGCTGGATGAATTTAGAAGAGGACAGAGATTATGAACTGAGAAGAAAAACTGGCTTAAACTTTTCTTACAAATCATCCTTAGGAAATGGCAGCTATATGGCATTCAATGTACCACTGAAGATAACTTACATTTTCTGGGAACTAAGTAGCACCAAACCCTGTGTATTGAGACTCTTTGCTGTTCTGGTGTTCTATAGAACTCGTACCGGTTACGTTCTCCCTTGCACCACTGGCATAGTGTTTGGACAACAGTGCTGAACTTGAAGTAGACTAAAAAATTGCCACCCGTTCAGTTGGTAGAAGGCCACCTTTTCTCACATGGCCTCCTGGAGGCCCACTGAAGCCAGCAGGTCAAGGTAGCTGTTGTATTCTGATTTCAAGCTGCACTTTCCAGACGAGAGAGAGCTGTTAGGTTTTGGCTTGGGATAGATTCTCTAAGGAATGAATAGTTGAAATTTCTGGAAACCGGAGAGGAAAAAGTGATCTACTGAATGCAGTCACAGGAGAGATTTGCCAAGTGTGGGATGTGGTAGATAAGAAGTGGCAGAAAAGGCTACTTAAGAGTGACTGGGGAATCTTATGCAAAGAGCAGGGAGTAAACAGCCAAGCCTCAGGCTTAACAGGAAAGGCTTGTGAAGGATGAGAGTGTACTGGGGAGAACTTGCTGCGACTCAAATTCTATCACTTGCTTGAAAATGCAGGAAAAAGCCAGGAAGACTATTTTTAATACTGTTCCTTTAGCATTCAGCCTTGCTTTTTGGTGCAGTTTCATGCTGATGATGTGGAAAAATGTTGCCTTGCTCATTCTTCGTGTGACCCTCTGTTGGAAGTGTGTATGCGCAAGCCCGTGCACGCAGTATATATAAAGATGTTGTATTCTGCAAGCAGTGTTATCAAGCCATCTTGTGATACTGCTAAGGAATTACCAATTGGATGATGGGTCATGATTGTAATACATCTGGCTTAAGAGGGTTTTTTTTTTGCTGACTTCTCATAGAATTTGACCAAACCAAAATGCATTCCTCTCCATTTCCTGTTCAATCTACAATTATTTGCATGCTTTCCCCCCCTCCCCCCAAGAAACCCCTGGGCAAAAGAAAAAAAGAAACAGAAACACAAAGTGCTCTTCTATGGCTGTCTTCATCCTGTGATGTTTTTTTTTTTCCCCAAGCTTGGGAGCAAGCCAGAATTGATGCATTGCACTTATGGCAGGGCTAAGTCTTGCTGGCGTTACGCAGACCAAAAAACATCATCTGTCATTCATTCTGTATTAAACTTCTTACCTGAACTGTAACATGGCAGTATTTTTCCGTTGTAGATCTGGTTGAATAAGGCATTCAGTTTTTGACCCAATATTGTTACTTGCTGTTAACAAGCTGCCACATTCCATTGGAGAGGTAGTTGCCTCTAAGCAAAGGGTGAAATGAAACTTATTCAGAAAACCAGTAAAGAACTGTAAGAGCATTTATAAAGAAAGGTGTGAACAATACTGTATTATTTAAATTTGAAGTAAGCCAGATCTGAGTTTGATCTTCCTGCATGCCCTTTGTGTCATCCAGATCAGGCAGATAGTGGGATTACACCAAAATGCCTTTTTCTGTGTTTATAATTCCAGTGTTTCTGAAGGACTCACACTGTCAAGTGTATTTGTGTGTGAACTGTTTTGCTGTTGTTTTACTTGGATGGGGGCTTTTATTTCAAAGGCCGGTACATGTATGACTTGGGGAAACTCTTTGAGGCAGTACTATTGTAAATGAAAACTTTTTCAAGAAAAATATGTCTTGCTTTCATTCTCAGTAGATAAAATAGCCAAGATAAGGAAGAAAAACCTGGGCTTTCAGTTTCAAGAAATCTTTATTTCCATAAAATTGCATACCTGTAATTAACAACTGGTATTGTGGCTGTGATAACTGAATAAACTATTGATAATTAAAATGCTTGTGCCCTTGATTATCTGACTTAGAGTGGCAGAACAGTCTTTTTAAGTCATTGTGATAAAATGAATTGAGCATCATGGCACTTAAACCTCTTGAATACTAATGAATTTAAAGCATAGACTTTTTGAAATGGTGCCCACTCATCCTCATGCTATTCATCCTGCTTCTCTGGCTCTGTTCTCTTCTAACCAGCGATAGCAGCACTCAAACATCTGGACATTTAAAAAAAGTGAAATACAGAAATATTTGATTTAAAGTATATGTGCAGTATCCTCTGGGATGAATGGAATGCCAGAAGGATGCAGTATAGTGTTATTTGCTCTAGATACTTAAACTCCCCTGGAAAAATTAAGTAGCCGGTTTTCAGAAGTGTTTTGAAGGAGGAGTGGGGAGTGGTGGAGTTTTTCACTCGCTTGCCACACTGTGAAAATCTTTAGCTACAGATAAATGTAAGGCTGCTGATCTTTGTCTGGCTTACAGGCTGTTGTTACCCTGCAATCCCCTTAGCTCTCTGCTGCCACCCTACTCGGGTGCACAGAAAAATTGTGTTGTATTGATAGGATAGGTACAGCTGTTTTCTGAGACTTTGCCAATTCTTTGGACTAACACTTTTTGTTTGCAAGGAGTCCTCTGTGAACTTAATAAGAAAAATATAACCGTATACACCTTTTAATGTTCTGACTCATGATACTTCATTTTATGAGATGATCGCTGTAAATAGAACAAGGAACCAATATTATTTTTGTTTTAATCTTTTTCCTGGTGATTCATAGGAACTGGAAAAATTAAGCAATAATTAGAATCTTATTCCAGTATAAGAAAATGATTAATATTTAGCATGTGGTGTTTCTCTGGTTAGCAGAGGGAATTCACATCTTCACCTTTGGTGAAAAAGGAATATTACTTCTGACTTTGGTGTGGCTGCATCTGTTGGAGAGTATGTATGAATATGGAAATTATGTTGGATGTATAGCCCATAAAATGGTTTTGGGATTATAGGATAAAAGCTGCTATATGAATGTGAATTAAGTTATCTGATGAACTATAGCTCTAGGGTAGGGATGAGGTTTTTTGGCTGGGGCAGCTTATTACATCCCTCTGGAGGCACTAGAGCACTGTGTATCCAGTTCTTGTTGACTAACCGGCCTGGGTGATTTAAAACCTCCCGTAGCCCACTGTATGACAGGCACTTCTTTAGCCAGATGTCACAGTGACAGTCTAAGGGATACACATTCAGTCACATCTAATAGACTTAAATTTTTGCAAAAAAGAATACTGTGACCTTGACTAAGAAAAACTGTATGACAAATACCCACGGCTGAAATATTTATAGAGCTCTTCCAACCAGTGATTCCAAGTGCTTTTGTAGGGTAAGTCAGGAAGGTGCAGAGCCAGTAGCAAGTATCACTGCATGATAGAGACAGCACCCATTCCTATACTAATGCTTTTTTGTTTTCTTTCCTGGTCTTCCTAGCATTACCACATTTCCTTATTGTAGTCTCCCTTCTGGGAATTTATCTGTACTCCTTTAGAATCAGACCTTTTTATTTTACCCTCTTCTAGTTCCCTTGTCTTTTCTTTCAGATATCCTGGCTTCAATCCTCTAGTCTTCCCTTGCCCCTAAAGGCCTTCAGACAATAAGCTTCCTGGAAAATCTAAATTCCAAGTCGTCTTCTGGGCATGTTTGGGAAAGAAGAGCTGCATTAGCACCTGGAAGTTCTCTCTGTGCTGTGCTCTAGGGAGATGATGCACATAAAAAAAACATGCCAAGAAAAAATTAGTCAAGGTCAGGGGCAATCTAGCCTAGACTTGTCTGGGTCAAAACATGCCTCTTATTTTGAAGTGCAAGCAAAGTATCAATTTTTAATGTTTTTCCTGAGACGAGGACATTTTGTTTTGCATAATTCCAAAGGCTCTATGAGCCACGTGCATAGCCAGATTCCTTTGTGCTCCATAGAGGTGGTAGGTATCTTCTATGCGATGCCACCTCCAGTCCCCTTGCTATGTCTATCAGCAAGCCAGTGGCATCATAAGCTGCTGATTCTTAAGACTGTATAGTGAGTAACACTTATGACTGATGACGTTATGTTTTTTCAGAAAGCTGATGTGTAAAATTTGTCAGTTGGAGATCCCTTGGAGCTAGGAACATGTTTGATCACATCTGCTGGCAAGCAGGGGCCGGCAAGGTGTACAAGGGGGAGCCTGGCCATGGGTTCAGGTGGCTGCTTTCCCTCACTGTTTGCACTCTAGTGCTACCTGAGATGAGAGAGCTGGGGATTTCTGAAAACCTGTTTTGCTCAGTCCCAGGCTGCAGGGGAAGGGCATTCCCTCCCACTACTCCTTCCCTTTCTCTGACAGCCCTCACCTTTGCTGTCTTGCCTTGGGGGCTAAAAGGGGGCCTGGAAAGGAGAAAACTAAGAGCAGTGGGAGAGGAGCTAAGATGTATATAATGTTAGGCAGCAATTAAAATGAGATTGTCTGGAGGCTAGAAAGGAAAGAAGAGGGAAAACTGTTCTCATTGTCCCGGTCCTGGTGGTTTTATTGACTTCATCTATACACTCAAAAGCAAGAGACCTGCAAATACTAGTTTTTGAGCACCTGTACTGATTCAGAGAATTACTGATTGAGGACTCTGAGGGAGGTTTGTCAGTCAAGGCTCTTGTTTGCTTGTAACAATGGAATGTATGTCTGAAAGAACATATTGTTGGTCATTTTCCCATTGCAATAAGTATACCCAGCCCCTTTTCTGGGTGTCTAAACATAGAGGCTGTTACAACTGCAAAAGATGTATCACTGTGGATCAAGGAATAGCAAACCAATTTGGATGAGATTCCCTGCAGATTATTTTCTGGATGTGGGTAATGATACATTTACTGACTTTTAACCTAGTATTCTCATTGCTGACTGCGGAAAACTTGCAATTTGGTGTGAAATAAAATCTGCAAAGACCTCTCTTTTATTTGTACAGGTATATATCCAGTTGGCCAGACTGAAACTGAATATTACAGTTTCATTTTTATTACGCATTGAAATAATATTTTTTTCCCCTAAAAGCATCCTCATCTGCTAATCTTCCTGACAATAAACTCATCTACTGGATTATTCCTGGAAGATGAACAGAATGATTTGTAAACACTTCATGTAAATTATTTATTTTAATTTGAGCAGTTTTGCATGAAAACTTTTCTTTAGGGTGCTACTTTAACCAAAAAATAGCTGCTCGCCCAGCCCCACCTTGACCTCTGTTTACCTCTGAGGGCAGCCAACTCCTCTTTTCATCATTTTATGTGTTGAAATTAATGGTTTCTGGCTGGTTCAGCAGAAAATGTCTAGTTTCCTGAAAAGCACCTCGAAGTTGTTTTTACAGTACCATTCATGCTTGGACAGACATGGTAAGTACCAGAAAGCCTCACTCAAGACTTTCTCCTGAGATTTCTAGCTCTGCTTTGCAGACAACTGAGTTTTCTGAGCTTTTGGGTTCCTATACTAAACCAAACCTCTGAATCTCTTCTGAAGCCTGCCTGTTCTTACAAGAAACCTTAGTACAGAGGTGGTTTGTTTATGAAAGGATATATTAGACTCCTTCATTTGCAGCCAACAAAAGCACCTCTCTCTTTTCCTGGCTGCTCTAATTGATTTTTATTTTTTATTTATTGTTTTGAAGTTAAACAAATCATAGATTAAGAACCCTCCAACCAATGCCTCCAGATATTTTTGCCACATAGTACAAATACTAGTGCAAACACAAAGCAAACCACAGAAGCTTGGAGTATAATGTTGCTTGCATATGCTTTAGCTGTGCCTATTAACTTGTTCACAACTGCATCTCTTTTCATGGACGTTACTGGTTTGTGATGGTGGAACCAGCAGTGGTAGCCTGAGCTCAGGTGAAGCTGGCAGATGTGTAAGAAACACAACTTGTTTTGGTGCAGGTATCAAAATGAGTATAATAAACAAAGATTAGTTTTAAGTGGATTTTATCCAGTATTTCCCAGGAAGAGTTTAAGTACAAATACACTGACATAGCTCAGAAGAAACACATAATTCCATTTTCAACCCCAATTCCTAAACCCAGAAGGCAAGCGACAATTAAAAACATTCTTAACAAAACAAAACATTGTATTCCCTCTTAAACTTCAGCACAAACTAAATCTTGTAGTGTTTTCAATCTTGTTAGACTTCAGCTAACTCTGTCTTTCTCCTTTTCCTATCTATTGCACTCTTGTTGGCAGCAGTTAATGAATTTTTAAATGTATGTCATGAGTAGACCTGGTCACTTGGTAGGATATGAAATGTCTTTATGAGAGAAGAAGCTTTTTTTCTAGAGTCATGACAAAGTTGTTAAGAAAAATTAACTTTCTTTTCGTTCATTTTAGCCCACAACACTTCCACAGAGCATAATTAAGTTTGAATCTGTAGCAAATACACAGTTTGATCATAACCTACATATGTTCACAGGCCTTTTTATACTTTATGTGACAGGCAGAGTGTAGATCTGGTGCTGCAAAGCAGTGAACAGAATGATTAGGTGTGGTTCCTGAGCAGTTATTTAGGTTCTTGTGTGCCTCTGCCTAATCCATACCCTGGTACTGAGTCTCTTCTCTGTAGCCTTCATGTAAGGGTCATTACTGACTTTACCTGACCTCCTGATGGCCTTTCCCCAACATGTGCTGCTCTAGATATGGAGGACTGCTGGATATGTCTGCTGTGATTGGTGTTCTTCAGAAATATCAATAGGTCAGATTCAAAGCTAAGTGGTGAACTCTCAGTGGCATCGAGTCCCTGTGTATTCCTCCTTTATAAAAGCAGAGCACATTTATGAACCAAAGATGGCAAGAAACTGCAGGTTGTCATAAGGAGATCAAAACAAAAGGCTGATCATAAAATGGAGATTTCTTCTGTGTGCAAACATTTTTTTCCAAAGAGATAACATTTTCTTTGTTACTCTGAGCCCATAAATTTATGCCTAATCTTGGCAGAGAACAATCTTTTTTCCTTCTTTTTCCTGTGTTTTTTTCCATAATAAAACTTGTTAACGTTTACTAATAAAGACATAACTTTAATATGTTAACAACCTGTCTTGGAAATTATACACTCATCTCTATTCTGCATTGCTAGATAATGGGATTATGTGGAATTTAAGATATACCCACCATTTTTGTCTAGTGCAGTGTAGATTTATGGGGTATGCTACAGTTTGTGTAGTATCAAGAGCATTTTTGTGGTATTTAACTCGCAGCCACTTGCCTGAGTACATGAAGGGGGGGGGAAATAGTAGTGATGTGAAGAAATTGTTTTATCTAAATGTTATTTGATACTGACAACACTTAGTGCTTTAAGGAGATCTTAAATAGTTAAACTTTCTAAAGGAACTATTTCTAAGATCCTAAGAATTACAAATGTTAAGAACTGTAATCTGAGTTCCACTATAAAAGTGGGCTGATGCAGTGCTGAATCAGTCATTAGCTTTGAGGACAGAGTACTTCGAAACAGTCCATTAAGGCAAGAGATTGCCCAATTAGATATTCACGTGGCAGTTTAAATTGCATCAGAATGTTAACCACTTCCAATTTTCAGTCAAAGGCCTTTTTAAACTTTGACTGAATGTTCTTAGTTCTTGCGGCATGGCAAGAGAGGGAAAAAAAAGTGCTTGAAATACTTGTTAAAAATAACCAAAACCCCACATCCACATTAATCTTATGCCAAGATGGTTTTTATGTCATTTGAAAGGACTGATATTCAACTTCAAGTATTGAGAATTTTAAAGAAAGTATTAAAATGCCCTTAGAATATTACCATACTAGTGCAAATGAATGATGTGAAGATTTCCTTTGTAAACTGAGACACGAACAAATGTTTTCAACAAAATGATCTTCAAAACTGTTGATGCACTTGAGAGTCTGAGGTATTTTTTTAAAATTGCTGAGGGAAGTGAAAGAAGTTGTAGCAAGACATTCTGGTTGAATTATCCTTATTTTAGGTAGATTTCAGTGCTATTTGTCCTCTCCTTGAAGAAATTACAGCAATCCCCTAGGGGGTTGGTATGGCTTTACTGTATGGTCTATAATTGCTGTCAGTCTTGTTAACTACCCTTCTGGTGGGGGTGGCTGGGGATGGGTTTTTCTTGGGTTGGTTTGGTGTTTTGTGGACTGTTTAATTATTTTTTTTGTTGTTGGGGGTGTTTTTTGGGTTGTGTTTTTGTTTGGTTTTGGGTTTGTTTTTGGTGGGGTTTTTCTGTTTGGTTGTTTTTTTTAAACATTGGTTCAGTAAATACTTGAAAAGTAATTTGGGCTAATAGAGTCATGGATCCTCCAGAGTAATGCATCAGTAGAACTGTGGTATTCAGGAAAGTTGATACGAATAAATTAGACATTATAATACCCGAGTCATACATATGCAACTGTCTACTCAAAACAAGACAATAAGAGCACAGATCAAACTATCTGGAAGTCTGCATTAGTGCTCTGTGCTTCTGTACATGTCACACAAATACAGCGTCAAGTATATTAAAGCAATTCCTTCAGGAATGACAAGAAATGCTATAATACTGAGTCTGTGCTAGGAGATGAATACTTACTGCTTGCAGAGATGACTATTTTAAAGACATTGCCAGGGCTGTTTATTTTAGGCATTGATCAGCATCTCCAGATACTGTTAGAACTATAATCCCAGCGCTGTTGTCAGGGCTATGTTTAGAACGGTTGCTTTGAAATGTTTATAGGAATATTCAAATTCAGTTAATTTGAAGTGTCAGATATCTTAAACTTGTTCTGCAAAGGATCAACCTAAGAAAAGTCTTTAACCTGAATTTGGGTTATGGAGTGGGTTTGTTGACATAAAAATGGAAGGAACTCCTTTCTTCAGGCAATCAGCTTGTTGCTGATGTTGATTGATTATTACCCTTTTCACCATGTTTAGATATAGATGCTTCCTAGGGGAAACCAGTCCCTTAATGACTGACTTTGTAGAGTGTGTGAATATTGTTTGGTCTTCATATGTAAGATTTTAACAAGAAAAAATGAACGAAATGATCTATACCACCACTCTTTGTGCTTATTCTGGTGTATGTGAATGAGGTTTCTGTTCTTCCTTAAAAAGTCATAAGGAGAATTGGGTAGGAAAGAACTGGGCATGATATGTGCTGTCTTCATTTCATTTCTAGTCAACAAAACTTGGTTGTCCCTTTTTAACGTCTTGATGTATGTGCACTAATACAGTACATTCTGTGCAAACACTGCTCGGAAGGGCTGCTTGATAGTAGAGAGTCTCATTCCTTCCTATGGTACTGTGTCAAAGCCCAAACAGTACCCAGTTTGTATTGTGTTGCAAAATATGGGAATGAATAGAGAATATGTGTGTGTTAATAACCTTCTTCAGCCTTTCTTTCCCACACCTTCCCGTTCTATCTCTGGGATAAAATGGAGTAACTTATCCCTCTTTGTGCTGCTCTTAATAAAACTGAAACTGGAGACTCTGTGTAGTGCTTTGCTTCATCAGCTCTTTCCTCAGTCTTCTCTAACACCATGAAGCTGTGTTGTTCTCCCGCTTGAGCAGAGAGCTTAAAAATTAGCTTCTCATAATGTAAATCCTCTGTTGGTTTAAAAAGTGGGCAATTCTTCCTTTACCACAAGAGATCTAAAGAAAACATGACCAAGTGGAAAAATGGCAAGTGTGGAGTTTATTTTTTGGTTTGTTTTTTTAATTTATTTATTTCCAGCACAAACGGCTGCAAGGCTACTAACCACTTTCACATTTCTGTGCTATATATTATGTATCAAATGCCAAATAGTTTGAGTGAGTGCAGGGTTGATGATTTTCAAGTTTGCTATGGCTGTGATAGCATGAATGCAGGCATTAGGCTAAAAATCATAAAAGTGGTATGCCAAGTTAGGATCTATGCAAGTAAATATTCATGAGCTCTTGTGATGTCTGACTTAAATATTTTAGTATTTCAACCTTATAAAATAAACTAACCTTGTTAAGGAAAAATTCTTCTACAGTATAACTGGCAAATGTATTCAGTATATGGTTTCAGTTTATTCACTCCTAAAATGAATTAATAAGCAGTGGATGCTATTAGGCTGAGGGAGCCCTTCACTGGGCTGCTGATGGAAGTAGAATAACTTTCTCATCTCATTACTTCAGATCTAGAAACCCAAAATGTAGTGCAAGTGTAGGTGCTCCTTCAGTGAGAAAGCAATGATTGAAAAATATGAGAAAATTATTCAAAGTTATGATCAAAGAGCTGCAGGTGCAGTAACAATGTCTTAGAAAGGCGAAGATGTCTTTTAGTCATCATTCAGATTTTTTCTGCTACAAGGAAAAACAACTTGGGAATTGTTTCAAGATAATAGAAATGGTAATGTGGCAAATGTAAGTGGAATCTGCCAATATTGCATGGGGAAATGGAGATTAGAAGCTTTAAGGAGACTTTAAAACAAATAAAATTAATGCTCAGTTTAAGAGATTCCTGGTCAAGAACGTGACTAACATATATAACACTCTCATTTGAGAGGGTCAAGTAACATACTGGAAAACTTTAGACTGCACCTTTTGATGTCATTTGTGGAAAGTCTTAGAAGCTGTTTTAAACTTCAAGTGAATTCTAATGGCCCAAATGAGAAAACACTTGGCAAAAATGTGATATGCTTAACTGTTTACCTGCTGAAGTATAAACCAGTCCAATTGGTAAGCTGCAAAGGAGCATGAAAAGCCAAAGAGATCCTTCCAAAACAACAAAAGCTCTGACAAGAGTTGCATCGAGATGACGCTGGGTATTACACAGTGCTAGCAGCTATTTTGCAATTGGTGTTTTGCTGTTCTTGACAGAAGCCAGACAACAAAAATCCTGTCTGAAATATGCTTGAAATCTGTAAAGATGTTAAGAAAACAGGGTATTAGTTTCAGTGACAGAAAAGCAACAACAAAAACACCGAAAGAACACACAAACAACCCCCAAACAAATAAAAACCCACAACAAATAACCCTCAAACAAACAAAAAAACAAACCCCCAAACCACAAAAAGCAACAAACCATCCCCAAAAACTCCCTGATATGTGTGTGTGGAAAAATGACCCGGGGGACTAGATTCAGGGAGAAAACTGGAACCGTCAGTGAAGTCTTAGAGTTGAGGAAGGGACTATAGTGAGACCTTGGGATATGTGGTGGAATCCAGGCTCACACATGTACCGTCATTGCCTCTGATGCTACTGTATAGAGCAAGGATCTCAAGGCTAGAAATCAGAGAAAAGGCACAACAAATAATGAGGCCTCCCTCACCGCAATTAGATACAGGAGATTCAGATCATTTAAGTTTCTGCTCATAATTTTGCAAACCCCAGCCAGTAAGGAAGCTATAAAGCTGGGGCTGGGGGTGGGGATGTGAAGGGGAAGCCTTGCAGACAGTTTAAAAGAGTGTGTATAATGGGTGAGATTCCAGAGTGTGCTGCCCTGGAAAGACGCTTTCCAGTGAACATAAAAATCCTTGAAGTGCTGATCCCAACGTGCACAGCTGCAGTAAAGAAGGCAAACAGTGTTACTGCCAGAGGACTGCAGTGTAAATAAGGGAACTGCCATTCTCGTTATCTGCTGGTTAGAGCATGAGCACAGCCTGCTCAGTGTATCTTTGACAGGAAATAGCCACTCTTAGTGGGATATGAGGGAGATGAATCCAACTGGCACCATAAATCTTGGAGGTGTTGGTAAGTGTAAGGCAATTAGGATCCTTTTCACTGCAGAAAGGAGACAGTTTTATTACTTCTTTTAAAGTGTATTTTTTTCCTCCCCTAAGTGATATAGGTGCCTATTTTGAAACCATTTCGTTTAAATACGTCAGTGAGTGAGCATATGTAATCTCAACAGGACAAGAAATCTGAGGTTTTGAGCGGGCTATTTTACACAAACATGATCCAAGCCAGCTGTGTGCTAGTTTTAAATAATTCAAAGCAGTGTTTGGTGTGTTCACCCGTAGTGTAGTGTACAAATTCAGGCTTCGAAAACAGCTGCCCAGGCAATGTTGCAAAAGACCTGCTTAGTAGTTGATAATTAACAGCTCCGAATGGTGTATTCCCTCATCCCTTGCTAATCCTGGCCTCCAGCATCCCTCACTTGTTAAATCCAATGGTAATCTTTTGGATGCAAGTGGTGTCTCTTGGACTAAATGCTCTAGGGTATGTGTGTGGCTCTCCAGGCATCACAGAATGGTGATGGAGGAGAAGGTGGGTGGGAATGAGAAGTGTATGTATGTCAGTGTACCAGCTTTTGCAAACAATTGCAGAGTCAACATCTGTATCTCTCTTGGGAAAACTTGATTTCCAAACTTTCCCCTTCCCCACCCCAAGTTCTAACACAATGTTGAAAACCACCTTTGCACTTGCAATCAGTAAGGAAGATAAGACACTGCAAAGGACCTAGCTAGGCACCTCCTGAGCTGAGAAGTGCTTTTCCTGGGGTTGCGTTGGTAGTTGGTTTTGAACAAACTATGTCCATGCCCATTGGATGGACAGTTCTCTTGGAAGCTTTAACTGTATAAACTGCCACTCTTTCTTCATTTTATAACACATTCATCACCATGGTATCTGAGCACTTTGTTTTGCATTGGTAACTTCAGAGCTTCTGCTAATGCACAGAATCATGTTTTTCCATTACTTTTCCCAAAAGGCCATTACCTGTTTTCCTGTACCAGATGGGGACTTCACTGGAGATTAACACCCACCACCCCTGCTCCGCATCCCAACTAGCGGAGTTGGTTTTTTTCAGATATCCTAATTTCAGAACTGTGCAAATTCTTTAGTAAATGAACTGGCGTCATACAGCTAACTGTGGGGTTTTGTTTGTGTATCCAAACTACAAATGTATCACTATCTGAAATAGTTGAAATTCTCTGTGCCCTGCCTTGGAAAGTCTTCGATGGAACTGTTTCCTATGACATCCATGGCACGGTTCTTAGCTTCTCACTCGCCTCTCTGTGTTACAGCTTTGCACATGACCCAGATGCAAAGCTATTGCAGATATTTAGTCTCATATCAGTGGCAGAGGAAGTCTAATGTGATATGCTGAGGGTTTCATAGTGCTTTCTCTGATTCCTGATTAGATTTTTCTGAGCCTAAGAATGAAAACGCTTTTTTCCTACTACATGGAAGGGCTTCATATTCCTCTGAATCTGAAAGACAATGTGTTTCTTATTCATATTGCTGATAGTGATTTTGGTCATTTCATTTTGATCTTAATAGCACTTGTTCTTATTCCACTGCCTATGTATTTCTGACCTTCAGTGGATCATCATCAATACAGATACTAACAATAATCAGGGCCATCTATGCCCTAGGCGGGCAGGCCTGTAGGCTTCATGGGCACTGTAGATCTAAGTGTTGTCAATGAGGTAGCTTGTGGAAAAAATGATGACAGTTTGTCAAGGGAAAGCATTTTTGTGTATCCATGAGATTGCACTGCGTAAATCAGCTATTTTTATTTGCTGAAGTTACATGAAATGATGGCACTGACAGCTCATTTGGCTGTTGTCTCCAGTTCCAATTCCTCACGTAGTCTTGTAGCATGATCAGTGAACAGAGCTTTGAGCTATTTTGTAAACTTCCTCACATTTGATTAGGGCTCTCCCCCTAGAAACAACAAGGGCTATAAAACTGTTGGTTAAGCAGGGGTTTCACAAATGGGAAATGGAGAAAGCTAATAGAAGAGTGATACCAAATTCTCCTGTAACTTCAGGGAACCTCTGAGAAAAAAAAATTCCAGGAGCAGGGATATCTGGCTTATGGTATTTGTTTAGGAGAAATGAAAAGTTGCACTTAGGAAATGGAAGATTCAGAATACAGATTCAGAATACAGTAACACAGACTTTGGGAAATGATCAAATGGAAACTTGTCTGCAACAAATTATTTTAATGATCAGCATAAATGTGTTTTAATTTGGATTAATTACAGCCTGGGAAGACTTTACTTCTAAATAAACTTCAGGAAAATGTCATCCATAATGAATATACTAAATAAGCTTCAGTATAAATAAATGGGTCATGGCTCTCCTTCCCACTGAAGATTTGCCGTATTTAGAAAATGTAAACAAAGCCCTGCATATATACTGTACCTTAAGGTATTTACGTAATGACAAAAGATCACTTTTTCATTTTCCAACCATCACCAAGGGATTGCAAAGCAATCAAACTTTAACAGCCAATTAATCTCTCTAGATGATGTTTGTGTAGCACTTAACCAGTTTCAGTAAATTAGATCCCTGTGGGCTGGGCTGTTACATTGATAGAAATGTTACTGCTAGCTGCAGGCATTCATTTACTAGTTTGTAAGAACAGCAGTATTGAAAAATCATGAACATATGGAAACAAACTCTGCACCTTTTTAGAAGAAATGCTCTTTGTGAAGAATAGGAGGTTCTGGGAGTCGCTCAGCATGGAGCCTCACTAAACTAAATAAGTAGTTTGTCAGTTCTGTTGGACTGGAGAGACTGCTGTTAGCTTCCCTGTAAGAAATCCCTTGGGAGGCAGCTGTGGCTAAAGAAAGATAATTCATTGCAATAGCATCCACTTAAACAAAGTGTTAAAGGAGCAGATTTATTTTAAGTACATCTTCTGTACATCTAAACAAAATACATTAAAATAATGAAAAAAAAAAAAACAACAAAAAACAACAAAATCAAACAAACTCAAACCTCCAGGTGACCAAAAGCTTTCAGTATGTATGAGATAAAAATCTATCACAGAAGTAGCATCTTGGAATCAAGCTGGAAACTTTCCTTTTCTGTGTGGTGCTGTAAGGCATCTGCGCTAGTTTTCAGGCTCCCTGTGTGTGAGTTGAAGCCCCCAAAGCACAACTACATCATGTCTATGTCCCATGATGATATAGCGACAATTACTAGGTGCTAGATTCTCTGTATGTCTTCCTCAAGGATCTTGATAGCACCATGATTTCTGTATTAGGCTGGTGCAAGGCTTCCCTTGCCCATCAGGACTCCGGAGAAGGATCTTGGGGACTCCCGAATGAGTTCAGGGCTCTGTTCCTTGCTTTGGTCAATTCCTTCTGGGAGCAAGATAAGAATTCTGTACCAGATGAACTGTTTCTGCTTGCAGCTGCACCAGCACTGCGTTCAGGGAGATGACAAAGCATTTCACTAACAGTTTCTGATCTATGGAAATGTCAGGAGGTCTTGAGGGAGAAATTAATTCCTGGCAGAATTACTACAGCTCTTGGTAAAAGTCACAGTTTAGACTGCTGCTTTTGAAGAAGGTATGCAGTCAGTGGCACATAGCTGGAATCACATAGTGTTGGCAAAGTGGATGTGGAAATTCTGTGCGCAAGGTTGGCTTTTCTGAGGTCAGAGAGCCTGTGGAAATTCAGAACTTGCTGTTACCTTGGCAATGTCAACCCAGGAGTGTCATGGCCTAATGTGGTGTTAGGCCATTTGGCGAGACAATTGGTTTTTATGTGTGTGTGTATATATATATGGTAGATTGTGAACATGCTCAGAGTGAGTAGATGTTTGATTTTGAAAGAACAGGCTGCCTAAACCCTGCTCAAGCCTTCTGTGGTGCCTTGGTTCCCAGAATCCATTTGCTACAAGGCGGCTGTGAATATCTGAAGCCTGTAGAAGTTGTTCACTGTTCTGTGGTTGGTTGCTGAGGTAAAAGCAGGGCCATGAGCACCTGCTGAGAAAAGCAGGTGGTAACAAATAGGGGTTGACCTTTGGACGTGACCTTCTGCTTTATTCCTTCTGATAACTGACATTATCATTTGGTGGCTCATGATGTGGCCTGACCATATGGTGTTTAGCAGGAGGTTTAATTATATTGTTAGGCAGTACATACACTTGCAAGGTCAAAGAAAGAGGTGATAAAGCAGGTCTGTTCCTGTGTTGCATTGACATTGAGGAACTTTCTGATTATGGCCTAGGAATCACAGAAGAGTTGAGGTTGGAAGATACCTCCTGATGTCATCTGTCTTGATCCTACCCTGCTCAGGCAGAGACACCTAGAGCCAGTTGCCCAGGACAATGTCCAGATGGCTGTTTAATATCTCCAAGGATAGCGACTTCACAACTCCTCCCTGGGCAACCTGTGCTGGTGCTCAGCCACCCTCACCATGAAAAAGTGTTTTCTAATGTTCAGATGGAACTTCCTGTGTTTTCTGTTTGTGCCCATTGCCTCTTGTCCTGTCACTGGGCATCTCTGAAAAGAGCCTGGCTCTGTTGCCCTCTTTGCAGGACTGAGTAGAGGGGAAGTTTTAGGCAAGACTTTGCCTAATGCAACTGTAGCACTTGCAAGAGTGGACAGGAAGGTTTTTGAGTGTGGATGTTGTGGGCAAAACATAGTTTAGAACATAGGCAAGCCTGTAATATAAATGTGCTATTCATTACAATTTCCTAACAAAGATGTGGTCTGAATGGTTGATAATGAAATGCTTTTTCAGTGCAATGATTTTACTTAAGGTTTAGATGCACAATGAACAAGTTTGGAGAGAGGCTGTTTTCTGAGAACAGATGAACGACTTCGTGTATTGAATAAAATTACAACTTCCTAAAATGACATGCTGGGAAAATAAATGTATGTAAGTGATACTTGGCTCCAGGGGTGAAATGAAAGAACAAAACTGCAGGACTCTCTCTAGCCAAGTGAAGTTCTGAGAAGGTCATATAACAAAAGCATAATAACAACACTCTGGGTTTCTAGTTATCATTTCAGTATGTGCTCTGACCAGTGAAAGCATTGCTCATTTTCTTTTGTATAGCTGTCCTCAATGTCACGAGTTTGTATTTTTGTATTGTTGGATCTTGCCTACTTTCAGATATGGCTGTTTTCTGTGTCTTCTGCAGTAATAAGTAGTCCTGAAACTATTAAAAATCCTCTCATAGTTTGAACTGAAAATGACAACAGAATATTTTTCTGCAATTGAATAACTGGATATAACTCTGAAAGGTTATACCATGTATCTGCTCAATATTTTCGTTCTACAATGCAGGCAGGCACGTACCTCTGATTTTTACACTGTAGTTTATAATCAAGCACTGTCAAAGCAAAATCGAGTAGTGAAAAGATTCAAGAGGTGCTGTTTCCTCCTGTTCAAACACTAGACCTTTGCAGAGCATGTTAATGGGGTGGGAAGCTGCAGAAGGAAAACTGCATGACACTTCAGTGCCTCTTCCTGAGATCTGCAGCCTGGGAGGCTGCCAGCCAGAAGGGTACAGGTTGACACGCTCTTGTCACCTATGTGTGTCTTCCCCCTCTCAGCCCTTCTGAAATACTCCCCCCCAACTTAAATTTATTAAATGTAATGGCTTTTGGGAAACTTAATAACCTGTTGTTATCCCAGGCAGAGCAACTGCTGCTTCCTGGAGGAGGTCAGACAAAATCTAGGTATATGGCACAGGATGCCTCAGGGAGCAGCCAAATTTATGTTGAAATTTGGTCTGCAGAACCATTCCTGGAGTAGTCAAGTGACGATTTCAAGTGAACTGTAGGCTACCCTTCTATCAAAACCACTACTCAGTATCTGAATTACAAAATAAATTATTTGAAGCGTTCAGTTTCCATTTTGATCAGACTAGTATGTTCCAATTCTCTGAGTCTCAGAGCTGATTCTCCTGTGAACCAGATCTGTCAGGTAGTAACTACCATGCTCAAATGCTCATCTCTTTCCTCTATGAAAGAAGAAGAGGTTCAGTTCAGTAACAGGTTAGTTCTGATGTTTCTCTGTGTTTCTCTCATGGTCATCTCTTACAGGAGTGGATGCTGGATTTGGTCTCTCTATATTATGTTTTTCTAATACAAAGGCTTCAGGAAAGGTTGCGTTCACTGTGCCCAAAGACAATAATAAAGAAAAATGTCGGATTAAAGTCTGGGGTTTGGTATTGCACTAGACACATGAAGGGGAGTAAAAAGTACAAGGGGAGAACACGGCTGCTTTGGGTCTGAGCTTGTGGTGTTGGGAGGTCGAGTTTCTGATTTGATGAAAATTGTTTAACAGTTTCTGGGGAGAAAAAAAATTTGGTTTTGAACCTCAAAGAGTGAGGGGGCTCTTTGTGAGAAATTATTTTTACAAAAAACCTTCCAGAATCAGACAGACCGTGTTACGGGGAAACATTGATTGTATTATTTCTGGACTGTATTCGTAAGCCTGATGTCTATAAGAACTGTTTGAAAGTATGATAGAACATGTTCATCTTGACTTGAATCTGCTGCCTAAGGCAGTGGAGGGAGTTAAAAAAAAAAAAAATACCAAAACCATATCTTCTTAAAAATTCTCTTTAAATGAATTTTTCTCATCTCCTTTCTTCTCTCCTCCAGACTACATTGCATCTATAGAGGGGACGTGGGGGAAATACCCAACACTCATGCTTTCTAGAATAAAAATTCTGCACTGGGGAAAAATGTATTTGATCTCATATGTATGTATGTGTGAACGAGCGGCAGTACTCTATGCCCCTGGGACTGGCTCCCATCCAGATGCTTACTTATACTGCAAGAGGGAGCAGGTGGCATCTTTGCACAATGTCCAATTTCAGATTGCACGTTATCTTTAGGGCAGCTTTAGATTCTAGCCAGTGCTCTGTGGGACCCCCTTGGCACACACCATCTGGTAGAAACACTGAATCAGCCTGGTTTTGTTCTGTTCTCTGGCTGAGGTGGTGGTGCAGATACTGTACATTTTTATTTTATGTTCCACCCCCAACATGCTGGGTGAAATTTCAAATGCCCTTTTGACTGAGGACTGTGAATTCAGGATCTACCAATGGCAACCTGACTCTAAATCAGGTCTTTGGAGTTGTCCTTTGAAGAGCATTTTTAGCTCTAGGACTGTGTTCCTATCTAAATCACCTCTTTTCACAGTCTGAAAGAGCATCGTAGTTCTAGTCTCTTCAGCGTTGGTGACACTTTTGTCTATAATTATCACTTTCTTCTAGAATTTCCTTCTCCCTAGTGCTCTTTTGGCATTAGAAGCAGAACGGAACACAGGTTAAAAAGTACAAAACAAAGTTTGGATGCCACCATAATTTTGTTGTAGTGGGAGATGTACTTTCATTTTTCTGCTCCTTGGAGAATTGTTCTTCTTTGATGTGCTTTTCCATTGTTGCTGAATGCCAAGCTGATAATTCCACAGGACCATCCACAGATTTCTTTTCTGAGTGGCAATAGGTGATTTAATCACTATGTATCAAAGTTGGATTGATTTCTCCATCACACCTGCAGAGCATGACTTTGAACTTAGGGATGTTGAATTCCATCAGATAAGGGCTCCTGGTCTCTGCAAGAACCTTTGAGGACTGGCCAAGGCAATTTAGAAGTCACTAGTTGGGGAATAGAATTATTCTGTGTATTGAGTTGTTGGCTTTTGCTATCTTGGTTTCATCTCTTCACACCTTTGTGTTATTAAAGGTTTGTCCAGAAGAAAGAGTGTGGGGCAGAATAGATTGAACAGAGTGACAGCTGTTTGCTCCTTGGGGCTTATAGGTACCTCTGTATTGGTGAAAAATGATAAATTTAACTGCTAAACCCAGAGTGGGTCTCGGGATGTATCAGCTTAGGCGGTGCTCTACCCTACAGGGACTAGGGGAGAGCAAATGGCCATCCAGCTTGGAAAGAAGACTGATAAAATGCAAGTCTCTTGGTGCCAGCCCTCTTAGAAATGCCTGGGATTGCTCTACACAAGTAAAGAAGTCTTAAATCATTAAATAAGTCTAATGACCTCATTAGGCCTCACTGAAATGTAAGACAAAACAGCAAGAAGCTAAATATTGCTGTTACTGCTAATGTATTTTTAAAAGTTCTTAATTTTGTTGTGCTTTCTCATTGTGCGTGTTACGTAGCCAACCCAGTGCCACGGGCTAATATTTTCATTAGTATTCCTATTTATCTTCAGTAAAAATTAGTTACATCTGAAAAAGCATGTGCACAGGATACATACAAACTGTGTCCTGGTGTTGGCAATTCTGTTCTTCATGCTTGTTAACTTTAGTGTGGCCTTAGGGCTCTCATGCTGACTCGGTTAAACATAAAGTGCTGTAACTCAGAGTGCTGTTTGTGTTCGGCCTTTAAGCTTATCTTTACAAATATTTCTACTAGTTTTACTGTGTTCTTTACCTTGCAGCAGTTCTAAGTGTTCAAACTCTACAACTAACGCTCCTTTGCTTGTTTCCTCCTTTTCCTGCTCTTGCTCTTCAAAAAAGAAGAAATCTTCCACAAAGACTCTGAGGTTGGTAATGCCCATGTAAAGAATGTCAGCAGATCTGTCTAGGATGGGGGCAGGAGAGGGATAAATACAAGAAATAAGACAAAGTACCTTATGGTGAAAGTGCATAGCAGGTCCAGGAGGAGAAATGAAGATCTGCAAAGAGCTGCTTCTGAGAAATACTTTCATTAGTAAAAATTCAAACTCTTGTTAAATGTAGCTAAATAATTTGCATTGACTCTTAAATGAAAGTGCATCAGTAATAGCAGTGTGACTAGTGTTGGGGCCAGCCATGAGGTGGGTGAGCTATGGCTCGCTTCACGTGCTTTCCGTGCTGATTCATGGGAACTGCAGATCACAAAGCCTGGGACCTCAGCAGTAAATATAGAAGCAGCTTCCTGTAGTTATGATAGCTCAGCTACTGTAGATACTTCCAACATGTTACTGCCTGAAGATGCTGCTTTTTGCTCAGCCATGTGCTCTGCCTCACCTAAGGCAAAATTTGGCATCTGCAGAGTCAGGAAAGAGGGTAAGGAAGGAGCATAGATGGGCAGGAGGTGAAAGAAAGACTCTGTGGCGGGCTGTGTGGTATTAGGACTGGAGGAAAGTGATATGGTATTGAGGGTTCTGATTGGGGATAGCAAGGTGTGCCATCAGGGAAAGGAACAGGAGCTCAAGCTGGAAGGTCAAGTTTGGGTAGACAGACTCGGTTTAAATAGCAGTAGCAGAGTAACAGAAGATGTTTCTGCTTATCAGCACTATTTGAGGCTTTTAGTTGAAGACCAGTCCTGTTTCCATATCTGTCATCCTTATCTCTAAACGCTGAAAGAAATAAAAATCAGTGTTAACAGATCTGCTTTATTTGTAACTGTTTATATACTACTTGGAAACTTTTAGGAAGTCTTCTATTGCATATCATTATAAATTAGATCTAAGTCTGTGATATACTGCACCCTCTAGAAGCAGATGTCAATATGCCTAAGTGAACAAACTCCTGTGTTAGCGTGTGTGTATGCAGTTGCGTTAGCAGTACACATGCCAGGATGTCCAGACATGGCCAGTGATGTGGAAACCTTCATTGCTTGAGTCTTCAGTTTTGACTTGGGTATCGGTCAGCTGATTTGAAGAATTAAGAAAATAATAATTAAAAAATCCTTGCTTTAAAGGAAACAGTGCTTGGTAAGCCACCTTTGGAGGGGCACAGTGGCTGGACCTCATGTGTCATCAGTTGCTTTTTGAAAGCCCTGACTCCTAGTTTCCAACCTGACAGGATACTGAATAAGTGAAATGCTTAACAAAAAGGGAAATGTCTGTCAGAGAAATATTGCAGCTTCCCCGTGGGAGGATGTTTCAAAGATGAAACTGCTCCTTCAAACATTGTGTGAGAGCTGCTTAAAAAAGAAAAAGTTGAGGTAATATCGCTCTCTATTTTGAACGTATTTCAACCTTGCAGCTCTTAGTGCGCTGCTGTCCGCGCGTGAGATCCTGCACTGCCTCGGAGAACAATGATGCAAGGCTGAATGTATGTCCATTTATATGCATCTGAGGGATTTAGTCACAGGCGTAGACACTTATGTAAAATATCTCCCGGGGATAGGTATGGTGTAACTGTTTTCATGATGAAATTCTTTAAATAAAAAATTTAAATGTTGAGTCGAATCTTGTTGGTGATAGTGAGCTCTGCACCCCTCTCTATGAACTCCAGAATCCTTTAATCTTTTGCATTTGCTGCAACTGCACCTACTTCAAAGCATTGCTGCAGGCATTGGAAAGGATCCTGGCACTCAGTGGGAATAGGGCGGGGATGTGAAATTCTGTCATCGCTTGGAAGCTGCAGCCATTTCTGAAGTGCCAGTGTGAGCTATCTTTACAAAAGGGCAGCAGCGTTATGCAACCCGTTTGGGAATATAGAGAAACGTGTCTCTATTGGCTCTAGTTTTGAAATGATTATTTGGGGGGGTGAAAAAAAAACCCCAGAGCACAACAAAACCAACCAAACAACAAAAACATCTCGACTCTTTATACTGTGAAGCAGTTGACAAATAATCTAAGGACAGTGCTGAAGAGAGTGTGATAATGATAGCTGAACATCTTTATGGATCAATGCCATTCTGTCTTGGGGTGTTGAAACCAACTCGAATATGAATGCTGCATACAATCCAGCTGTAGATATGTCGGGTCTGGTGATACTAGAATGTAGCAGAGGGTCTTGGGGAAGAAGAGGGAGTGAAAGTGGATTTGAAGAGCCAGAGCAATGTTGGTTTCAATAAAGAAGGCAGGCAGAATTTCAGTTGTTTTCAGTTATCTGTCAACTGATCTTTAAAGAAATAACACACCCTAAAGTAGATGTGAAGTTTTAGGTGAGCAATGTAAGGCATCACCACCCTCAGCTTCCAAGAAGCCAATCCCATGGTGCTGGTATCAGTAGGAATAGTATGTCAGATGTCCTGCTAACTTCAGTGAGAATAATCCAGCTTGTAATGTAAATATTTGTTCTCTTTCAAGACTGATATTTTTGTATGACTGTGCAAAAAAAAAAAAAAAAATGTCATTCACAGATACCTTGGTTTCATATTAGCTCATATTTGGAAAAAAAGATTCTATGATAAAAGTCTCAGTCATTTATGCATCTGCTTACACTGAGTTGTGCTTTAGCATGTACAGCTGCTGCTTTGACTTGCAAAACAAGGTACTGCTTTTCGTTGAAGGAATGTAATTGTGGAAGAAGCTGTACTTAGATTGTGTTTTATTTTTGTGTTTTATTTTATAGGCTGTATTAAGAGCATTCTAGAATTAAGTTTCCAAAGAACTAGGCACTGTAATGCATTTCAAGCTGCCACTGTTATAAAGAATTGCATTTCTAGGAGTTTAAAAAGTGACTAAACAGCTCCTGAAAGTGAAATCTAAGCACACTGTATTTTTTGTTGCGCAGCACAGTTAAGTTATGAGTTCACATGGTCCTAGAAACAGAAGGCAACTTCCAAGGTGCTTCCAACTTGTAGGATTAATTTTTTACTCGGTTAGTTTTCAAATAACCTGTACCACCAATTATCAGGAAAAGCTAAATCGGTTGTAAGGTTGTCTTTGTGGATAAAACGCATTTTAAGATAATGCTCACACTTCTAAGTTTTGATGTACTGTGATAGCTTTGTTACCTCTTAGTATGAGTGCTATCTGTCCATGTTGCTGATTAACACACCCCCTAATGTCAGGGGAAGAAGAGCACTTTTGAAGTTAGAGCTAGGAAAATTGAGTCATAGCGTGCAGAGTTTGGTGTTTTAATTTAGAACAGCATATTCTGTGATTGGAAAAAATAACCTATAAATATCAAAATTTTTTTAGGAATTTGCCTCCAATTTTTAGTTGCTCTTGGAAAGGAAGGAACTAGAATGCACTTTGATCTGTACTTAATAAACTTGATCTTGGTTTACACTTCCTTCTGTTACAAAAGATCAAAGGACACTTAAACCTGAGACCTTCTTAGATTTTTGCATGCTTAATGTGATGTTATTTTGGTTTTGGTGTGTTGGAGACTGTGCTGTTTCCTTAAGGCAATAAAGTCAGAATAGGTAGCTATTATTGAGCCTTTGTGATAACAGTTCTGTGTTAATGTTATAGATGCCCAACAGCATATACTCTGTTCATAACATATGACTTTTTTTAGCCCAGTTAATGGGAAAGATCAAACCGAACATAAAAACAAACAGCAACAGAAAACCCAACAAAAAAACAACCAAACAAAAACTTGCATAAAATTAGTAGATCCTGTACCAAAAAAAAAAAAAAAATCATTATGCATAATGCAACATGGCCAATGCTGACATGAATGTGTATGTTGGTAGACGTGACATCATTCACGAGGAACATATGTTCCTTCTAATTAATCTTGAACAGAAGACAACTTCTTACCTGCCCAGGCAAGAACAGATGAAGAATTATTGTACAGCTGTACAGTAAGAGATCAGGTTGTCATTCATTCCAATGGTCTAGCTTTCTGCATAGATTCATTTTGCAAGTATTGTAATTGCAATATGAGTTTTTAGTTGTATGAGTAAAATATTATGATTTTAATCAGTGTACTTTATTCCCCAGATATTCTATTATGTAACCTTATGTGACATAACCATGTTTTTTGTTGAATGGATCTTGGAAATAATAAGTGGACGATTCTATAGGTGACCATAAGGATGTGGGGGGAACAGTGCATATGTAAAATAAATTGAACTCTTAGATGATACATATATGCCACCCTTTAGTTTTTAACCTTAATATCTGCACATGATCTACAATTATTTTAGACCTGCATATTCATAATCAGGTTTCCTACTAATATTATTTCTCTCATGATGTTTTCTGGATGCTTCACTTTGTCCAGGATGATATAAGGTGAAAATGTGATGGCTGACAAATTAGATAACTAGAGGAAAAAATTACGCAAATACAATTTTACCAGCTGTTTTTCTTTTTACTTTCCTATACTGCTGTATTTTGATAAGAATTTCTTTCACAGAACTGCAAACCATAATCTTACTGGATTGTAGGCAGAGTATTGGAAGAATCGAAGAAATATCAGTGTTTTAGATTTTGCTGTTGTGCACTGTACCAACAAACCAGTCTATGGTGGACTGATCCTGCAAGCCTAGCAATCCTAATCTAGGCTAATGTTTGGCTGTGAGACCATCTGGGAATCCTGATATTGTAGGCACAAACCAAGAGGTCAAGATCAAACTCTTGGCAAATATTAGACCATGAATGCTGAATACATAGGAAGACTTCATTTGGTACTGTCACTGCTGCTGAGCTGACAGATGGGAATAAAACCCCACTAACAGCCCTTCCTGTCCCCCCAGTGAAAGCTTGCTGTCGATCTGTGAATAGGTAATGACACCCAGAAAGCAGCATTCTTTACTTGCCTCCTTTTGGGCTAATGATACCATGCATTATCTGTCTGTGAAAGTAAAAAAAGCTTTGAAGAAAGACAAAAAATTCTCTTTTATATTTCTCTCGTGAGGCAACGTAGGTTAAAGATTACTAGAAGTCCAATAAGAAAAGGGAAGCGTGGGTGTTGTGGCTGAAAAACAAGACTGGAACTTGAGTTCTGCCAATTCCAGCCTAATAGGTGGTTTTGAAGAAGGATTGTTATCAGGAAGGGCTGATAAAATATATATATATATACACATATATAAAAAATCTGCTAGGTTTGGTTTTGTTGTAAATCTTTAATAGGAACAAAAAGGGAAAACAGAAATGTTACCATGCAGGACCACTGTAAGCCAGATTTTCTGTCACAATGATTGTCTTACTGTTATGAACGAGTACTATCCTCTGACTGTCTGGCATTCCTAGTTACTGTTGGAGTTAATTTGTCCCATATTTTTCCTATTATTTTATTACTTTGTATCTCATAAAGTGTGTTTATGACTTTGTTGAAAAAAGTGATGTGTAGCTTTTCCGTAATTCACTTTTTAATGGCATTGTTTGCAGATTTACCAGGTGAATAGTGCTGAGAAAAATAATTACTTTTTAGCTGTTTTCCTGTAATTGAGTAGTGTCTCTCTTCTCTTTATACTTTAATCAAGATGTGGTGATGGGTTGTTGGGGTGATGTTTTGGTTTCTGTTTTGGTTTTTATCTGGTTGTTTTGGGTTTTTTGCATGCTTTTTAAGAAGGTCTGGAAGGCAAAATCTAATCTCACTAAGGTCTATTCAGAAACTGTCTGAATTTGACAGGTTTGCACTTTTTTTTTTTTAAATAGCATCTCTGACTTCCCTCCTCTGATGATGACACTCATGTGGTGAGTCACAACATTCAGTCTCCTTTTCAAGAAAGAGGAAGAGCAGGCTGCTAAGGAGATCAGTGCAATGGCAGAGTTCTTGCCCTTGTTCAGAACCTTTTGTGACATCTTTCCACGTCTGAACTAGAATAACAAAGTATATAAGTTCCCAGCTGCTACTGCTGATTTTCTTACTACAACTATGGTGATGCCCTGTAAACATTTCTAAAGAAAACTAGTGTTGTAGCAGAAAGGGAAAGCTAACAGAAGATCTATGTAATGTTCATAGACTGACTGGAGACCAGTTCACTGCTGGGAAAGGAGTATTCCAGATCATTCAACACAAGACAGCTTCTCTAGGTTCAGCACTTAAAGTAGAATAAGGTCTGTGCTTTTGGAGAGCTCAAAGTAAGTCCAAAGTGCAAATTTTTCACAGCACCAGGAAGAGAACCTGCTGTTGTGCATTTTGGACTTGCCTGTGTGGAACGCTAATTTGTTGATTGCCCATTAGAAATGCTTTACACTTTTCAGTGTGCAGTGCTGGCTTCACTCAGGTCCATGGCACAACTCCCACCTCCTTCAGGAGAGCTAATTTTGGTCCTCTCTCCTCCTAGCCCTTCACTGATTTTTTTCCACTTGTTTTTCATAGTGTTTTTTCTCTTTTTGCTAGCAGTTTCTTTTCTGCATGCATTGGAGAAAAAGGGGTGCTGGTGTGTATTTTCATAGGCTACTTTGCTGGGTGCAACAGTGATGAATAAAATGATCACGAGAGCAAAACATGTGACAAATAACTTTTTGGATTGCAGTTAATTAGAACTTTGACTAGCTGTTTATCTGCATGTGATTTTGGGTGGAGGGACATACAGCAGAAACACAGTGCAGAGAGGAGAACTTAAACCAATATCTTTTGGCTTTTTTCCAAAGATTATTTCCCTGCTACTTTTTGGAAAAGCAAATCAATTGAGTAACGCCATCACTAAGTCTACAAATATTCTGCTAGAGACATAATCATAAAAAGGAAGAATTAAAAGATGTATCTTGTAGTGCTAGGCCAAAAGTCCACCTGTATCCCCCCTTGAGGTATGATGGCCAAACTTTGTTTACAGATTACACCCATCATAAACCAAAACCCATCCTTTTCCAAGGGTGAATCCTCACATCCGTACACTCGGGTGACAGAAGCGTCCCCCAGAGGGTTGCTTGTGATAGCTGTCCTGTCTAGGAGAGCTCAGACGTACCCACCAGGCAGGCAGAACTGCAGGCTAAGGCAGAAAAGCTGCTGTGATGTGGTATCCTGTGTGCTCTTGACATCTACTCTGCTCTTTCAGCTTAGTGCATCCGTGGCAGCCACTTGTGCTATTAACTGACTTGCATCTTAATGTTTGTTTTCATCCTCATTCTTGAAATACTGTAGAATTAAAATTATGAACAAACCAGCCCAGTAAACTTGGCAGATTCTGACTTGATTCATGAAGGCAGATCTAATGTTCTCTGACAAATTGCTCCAGAGAAACTGTCTTGTAAAATACAGTATCTGCCAGTTTCTTAATACCAAACAATATTCCTATTAGGACATGGTGTTAATGATTCAATAGAAAATACAGTGCTTGGTGCAGAGTGAATCTGAAATCATTTAGCATACTTGATTGTTAACTGAGCTAACTATCCTGTGAGTGCATCAGCTGCCATCTGTCCATTTACTCGACAGCCTTGTTGGGAGGGGGGTCGGAATATCTTGAGAGCTGGCAGCGCTCCAGTTTGCCGCAGGTCTGCTTTCTAGTGTTTTTGTAACAGATGTTGTGCCACATGCCCAAAGCTGCTGCCTGTAAGCTGCTGTGTGCTCAGATTTTTAATTTTGGGGGTGCCTTGACTGCCTTTGACACAAGATTTGCATCTATCTGAGCCCATTATGGGGTGTCTTTTGTTATAATGATAATCTAATGGAAGAGCCAGAGCCAAATCCTCTAGAGCTCCGTCACAAGGGTTTTCTGGTTACTTCACTGGACTTTGAATTGGACAATGACTTCCCAGTTAATATTTTCCATCTTTTCCTTTCATTATGTATATTTGAAAGGACAATATTTATAAAATGCTTAGTATGGAATTAGGGAGCCCTCATGTTTGCACTGTGCAAACCACTTGAGTGGTCCCTGCTTATCTGGGATGCCCTGAAAGTGTTTATGTATGTAGACACTCTGCCTCTTATGCACAAACTAGAGATTATACTGAATTCTTCCTCCTCCGTTATCTTCCATTCATAACATAATTCCACTGTAAGCCAGTTGATCCTAAATTAATATAAATGAACCAAGGTGAGGTGAATCTTTAGAAGCTGCTGTGTTTTTCAATTCCATGATTAAAATGCCTTGCTCCTCCTGTGAAGCTTGGTTGTTGTCAGAGTAGCAGGAGGGAATTATCATCTTCATGCAGCAACCCCTGCTGCTGCTGATAGAAAAGATTTCTTCTTCTTTCCTTCTTTTTCACTAACAAAAAGCAAAAGGGGAAAAAACCAGAAGGTCAATTAGGTAATGCAATACCATCTATTTCTGGACACTTTTTACATGTCATCCATTCCAAGAGGTTTGCTTATATGAAACATTACATCCCCAGGACCTTTCTACCATCCTAGTTTATATTTCCACTTTGTAGTGGACTGCCTGTATGATTTCTTGGAGGATGAAAAATGGTTTGACTGTTCAGCTGTAAAAGCAGCCACCTATTGATTTGCTGCTGACTGTGTGTGTAAATAAAATATACTACAAGTGGTGACTTATTTTATGTGTTAGGCATGGGAAGCTTTCTGATCTCAGTAACACATTTATCACCTTTCAATGGAAAACTTGTAGGTTGTTTCTTTAGCATGTGGCTTAACTTGCCTTTGCATATTGTCTGACTTTGAGCTTAAAATATTTGGTTCAGAGTCTCTACTTTTTAAAATCTTAAATGAAGGTGAACAAAATAAAAATGTGGTTGTAAGACTGAATCTTCTGGAGAAGTCTCTGTTGTTCAGTCTGTTAAATGCCTTTTGCCTGTCAGGGAAATGCATCCCATGTGCAGAGAACACTGCTGGAGTGTGCAGAAGTGGTATATTTAGAATATCCTGAATTCTGGAAAAGGCCTTCATAATATCTCTAAGTAGAATACTGACCAGGCAGTTAATCATAATCCGAGATCTCGGGCTGAGAAATGCTGCTTGTTCATGCTGAGTATGCAGACATCTGTTACTTGGCAACAAACATCACTTTCTTTCCAGAGGAGTTATTACCAAATGTTAAAAAGACAGGTATACAGTAAAAGTTTAATGCCTATGAAATGACCTGGAAAGCTGCAGATTCCTTAGCATACGGAATATGATTTAGCATAATAAAGATGAGCATTGCAGAGTATTTATGGGGTTTTTTTGTGTTTTGTTTTTGTTGTTTTGTTTGGTTTTTTTAAGACTGCTCCCATAAAACAAACAAACAACAAAAAACACCACACCCCCCCAAAATAAAACAGAACAAAGAATTCCATTAATTGTTCCAACAATTCATGCTGTACAAATGTACATGCTATGGTTTACAGAGGCATTTAGCTGAACAAAGCAACAAATGTTTTCTGCTATGAATTATCATATGAGGCGATGTATTTGTCTATAGTTGAAAAGGTGTAGTTGCTTTCCTAAAGACTGGAAGTAATCTTAATAAAGCAGAATAAGAAACTGTTACAATATCAAGATGCCAGTAGAGTGGACAGAAAAACTTCAGTTAAGTCAGGTAAAGATGTGACCTTTATCTGTTTTATCTGATAAAATACCACACGTTTCTGTAACTGCTAACAAGAATAGAGTTAGAACAAGCAGTAGCTATCACAAGCATTTTAAACTAGGTATAGTATGACAAATAAGTTACATAAAAGCAAGCGTCTGCAGTATTTCTCTAAAATATAGACAGCAAATTCTACAATAGTTGCATCAGGACAGGTTCTCTGGTTCTTACCTGTTAAATCCAGAGACAGATGTTGACAGTTCTGGTGCATAAATGTTTGTGCTAGCGCTCCAGGATGCAGCACAACTCTCTCTGTGCTGGGTATGCATTGGTGTAGATACTGAACCAGATCTCATTAATTGTGGTACAAATAGTTTGGAAGATAGACAATAAAAACAAAGAACTTGAAAGTTCATAGAAATAAGGCTATGCAGAAGCCTTACTTTATCTTCTATCTATCCTTCTAATCCTATAGTCAGGCACTTTCCTTCTCCCTCGCCTTTTCTCCATTGCTTAGCAACTCATAGGCAAAGAACTTACTTAAAGCAGAGCTTTGTTCCCAGATGTGATTTCAGTAGTATTTGCAGGCTCAACAGTTCTGAGATGTGATAATCAACCCCCTTCCTCCCCACCACCATTAGCCTATTTTGTTAAATAGTCTCTCCTCTTCCCTCCTCCTGCACCCCAGGCATGTTTCAGTTTTTGTCTCTGTTTTGATCTAACCAAGAGTGATGTGGAAGGAGGGGGGAGGTTCAAATAAAGCTTTAATTATGGAGGATACTCATACAATATATGCAACAAAGCTGTGTGCTGGGCATAGAATTGGAGTATAAATGCAGAATGGGTCAGGAAAAGAACTGTTATTTCTCTCCACTCAGTTTGATTTTTGAGGTTGAGATTAAATAAATGGTGTTTTTCGTGCCAGCAGTTGCATGCTGAATTGGTATGACCAACTGCATATTACAATATAGCCTTGAATAATCACTTTTAAGTAGGGAGAAGCTACAGTAGCTAATTGCTTCCTACACAGTTTCTCTAATTTCAGTAACAGTGACATATCGACACTTCCTCGCAATGTTCAGTTTGCCAGGCTAATCTGTATCTGTATTCAGTCCTGTTTCTGGAGGATGATCTGGTTTATCCTTGCTGTTTTTTCTTCCTTCCTTTGGATGTTTTTCTGCAGCTCACTAAACTTTGAGTTCTGGATGACTTTTGTGTGTATTTTCTTCTGCAAGTCAGAAGACATTAATGTAAGTCTCTTTGATATTGGAGACGAGCTAGATCTCTCACAAAGGAGGCTTGTGTTGAAATGCAAACATTACCATTGAACTCTCTCTCAGTTTATGTGCAGAACACTGTTTATATGGAAGACCTATGTAAAAGCTGGTGATAAGTCTTCAAGAGTTGTAATGCTCCAACAGTGCCATAACCACAATCTGATGTTCTGTTGAAAAACTCCCTGTGTTTTGAAATGGAAGATGTGCCAGTCATGGCAAAAGCTTGGAGCTCTTATCAGGCTTTTATCTTTAGGCATCTGTCGTGAATTTTGAGGTTGACATTCAGGTGAATGAATTACTTTGTGAAATCTGGATTTTTGGATGGCTTGGTGCTCAGCAAGGAAGAGGTATGCACTTACATGCTCCTTCAGTTCTAAGACAATGGATAAAATGAGGCCCCTTAAGAAAAGGCAGAGCATATAAAATGCAATGACTAATCTCCAGTGTGTTTTGTAGGGTAGTCACAAAGATATGGGGAAAAGGCTGCAGAATTTTTTCTGAGATGACTTGGAGAATTGTAATTTACCTGGATCTAAAATATACTTGCATCACTTTGGACAGAAACAGAATGGAACTCTGAGTTATTGTGCATTCTCATAGGTCTTATGTAATGGAATCGCCACAGCATCATAGAAGAGTTTGGGTTGGAAGGGACCTTAAAGATCATCTAACTCCAACACCCTGTCATGTTTCACAGAGCTTTGCTGTAGGATAGTCCCAGGAGGAGGTTGAATTGATGAAAGTTTGTGTAACATGAAGTTATATACAAAATAAAAGAATGCCTGAACAGGAGTACTGGAGAACTTCGTGATTCCTTATCCTATCTCCTGTGTGCTTGCTAGTGTGTTCCTACTGCAGCACCTTGTTTCTCCACTGAAAATTACTTTAGTTTGACATCATTATGTTGTCTGAATTTGGTCTAGACAGTGATGGATAAGTCAAGGGTCGCTCTTTGTTGCTCTCCCACTGTTCTGTAGATGTGGTTTTCAAAGGGAGGTGTTTAACAGTCTTAGGACCACAGCGTACTCTACCTGAATGGCTTTAGGAGTCACAACGTTTGTATATGAAACCTTATAAAGCCAAAGGGAGCTGTTAACTGCTTGGGTACCCTCACAGCTGCTGATACTTTGAAAGTCAAAATCACTATTATTGCTAATTGAGTTTTTAAATTATTAATATTTAGGTACTGTCTTATTTCTTTGCCAGAATATGTTAGAAATTGTACTGCTGGACTGATTTGAATGAGTAGTGGATCATTTTTGCAAATATGTATCCAACAATAAACTGTCATTTGCTTAAAAGCAAGTATAGGTGAGGTTTTATTCCCATAATACAGCAGTCTGGCTAAATACTCAATTGAAAAATATACTGCAGCTCAGTCTTACTCTCTTTCTGACCTGTTCAAAATACTCAAACTCTATTGATCAGTGTGAACCCTGGTCATGGCTTCACAGGAGGCCATGCCACTGGTGGAACCAGTTCTCCATTATAATAGCTTAGTGTAACATAGATCTTCACAAGATAGCTTACACCGTTAGGTAGGATTAGCAATAGTGTTGGTGATGAGGCTGAAAACACACCTTGTGTTATCTTGTGCTTTTCATGTTCAAAGCACTCTAAAGATGGTATCCAATTAATCTGTACCACAACCAGATTAAATATTCCAAGTGTTTTTCCAGCTCAGTAACTGTCATTATGAGCACTTTTCAGGTGATGGGGTATTCCACCTTTACTCTTTAAATTCCTGCTGCACTTCATTGAAATCCTGCTGACTTTGCCATTCTGGCAGAAACCCTGAAAAATGTCGCTTTTATTTGGAACAAAACTAGATGCTTGACTTTTTTGAGCATGCCCTCAAAAAGGTGTGGAAAACCAGGGCTGGAAAAACCAGAGAGATTTGAGTCCTACTATCTTGAGTGTCCTCAAGGATTACACTGGAGTCTTGCCTTTGTTCGTCGTCTGAAGGACCTGGATTAAACAGGCTCTTAAGATTACAGCTGTGAAAAAACACTACACAGGTTTTTTGAGAAGGATCCTAAGCACCTAGGTTGTAAACTGTACTTGTTATGCCAGATGTTTCCCAAACATCTTTCCTTTCAGCCTTAGAATGTTGTTGCTGCTGTCAGCATTTGAGACATGCCCCCTTCCCCTGCCTTTGCCTTTCTATGCAAAACTATTGTGTGAATTTGCAAATTGGTTGCGAAAATCAAAGACAGGGGTTGGTTTGGCTTTTTTTTTTTTTCTCTAGAGAAGGTACTATGCATCTGGAACTTTTATTTTTGTTGCTGAGTTCTAGCACACGGTGCTGTCATGCAAACTTCCAAACACTGGCGTGACTCACTGCTTTTCATATCTTGTTTCTCTCTCTGTTCTTGGACTTCATGGGACAAAATGTGCAATGCTTGCATGCAGCTGAGAACAGAGGGGACTTGGACCAAGCAGGCTCGAGTGTTGTTCTGACACAAATGGTGTGTAACAATCTGTGCACAGCAGATTTGCCATGATGGACAGCAGCCTTCCGTGCTGCACACATGAAAGTCTTCTGCATGTTCTATAGAAGTAAAATATGCCACCTTGTTTTTCCAAGCAGTTACAGACAGAAGGTGGGCAATGACACTGATCTTTCCTTGTGCCTGCGTTTTAAAGTGGGAGAAACTCTTAAGTGTGATGTGAAATCCTGGAGTAAGTTGCTTCTGTTGTTAACTGTTATGAATAGTTGCTCCTGCTATTAACTTACTATTAAAATATTTCAAGATTTCCTAACCCTTTTACAGTGGAGCTTTTGCACGTTTGAATAACCCTGCTAGGTAACCGTGTCAGTTCCGATTCTAATCGCTTCCTTTTGTGTCGAGGTCTGGGCAGGTTGGAATGGAGTACTGGGAGCACTGGTGGAGCCCTCGTGTGGTTACTTCAGCAGCTGCACCTTCCTAGAATCAGGCTAAGGAGGTAGGACACCCTGGGCCAAAGCTTGCTAGGATAACCTTATTAGTGTTATAAAGGCACTGGAAAACCTTGCTCGCTTTCCAGTTAATAAGCACTCTTGGTGTAGATGAATTCTGCGTCTTTCTGTGTGTTCTGGTTCTGCTTCTGTTCTGTTTAAGCTACTCCTTGTAGCTCTAAGGAAGCTCTAAGGTAGTGACAAGTGGCTCTTTCAACCTACCCAATGATACAGGCTGCAATAGTGCAAGTTCTTAGGCGCTTGGCAGGTTTTATTTGCAAACTGTTGTATTTATCTTAGTCTGCAAAACAGCGTTTTGTGTCTAAGGGCTTTTAAAAATTGCATCTGGAAGAGATGATTTTTGTTCTGTTGCAAAGTTTTGTCAGACTTAAGAGGCAACAGGAGTGATCCTTAAAGAGGTAAGGTTTTTATTTTTAATTTTTTTTTCCCCCCTAACATGGCTGCTTTAATAAGGGCATATTATCTCATCAATTTTTAAGCTAAATTCCCTATAGAAATCAAAGAAGAGTTCTGCTGAAAAATCAATTGTACAGTATGACCCATAGGTACTGCATGTCTTAAAAGATTGAACTGCTCTCTTTGTAATTTGGCCTCTCCTCTACCTCTCCCTTCATTTTATTAAAACAAAGCAAAGCATGTGCAATCTCTTTGGAGCACATATTTAAGCATGCCATCTGATGGCTGAAACTGCTGCATTTTCTTTAGCTGTGGAAGATAAGTTAGCTCCACGTGAAGTTTTACCTCCTGCAGTCATCGGAATAGTATGTGAAATATTTAACATTTTAATTGTGTGAGGCTTCATTGAAAACCTTATTTTCCTTGCTATGTGTCATTTAGAGAGGCAGTACTGAACTACTGCTGAAAACAGGAGCCCTGACAGACAGGGAGTATGGCACTTGTTTAACAAAGAACAGCATGCAGGCTCCACATACCATTATGCTATATAATACCATAAGGCTATACAATTCCATTTTCTTCTGTAGATTTTGTTTCATTGCTTTAGTGTCTGCAATACATAGGCTTTTAGTATTCAAGGCAAAAAAATTCTGAGCCTGCCTAACGCAGTGTCATGTGCAGAATAATTTAGGTTTTGCATAATATATGTTTATTTTTTAACTTAAATGTGATATACAAAAAAATACAGAATTCTTAAAAAAAAACCAAAAAAAAACCCAAAACCCCAACCAAACAAAGCAAACCCCAAACCAAAACAAAGCAAACCATGAAACAAAACCACCTCAGTTTTCATGTTATCACTGTATAAGAAAACATGTACCTTTTTAAGTATTCCTGCTTTTTAAATTTCTGATCCAGAGCAAAATTGTTTTCCACACAAAGCCTACTGTTAGTTCAATTAGATGATGCTTTTCATGACACTGTGAAAGAAATGCATCCTTCAGGCAAAAGCATTAATTTTTGCTTAATCACCATATTGGGAAAACTTCACTTTGTCACATGGGTGAAAACCAGCTCTTTGTGACAAATTTGTTTCTCATCCCCTCCCCCTTTAGTCAGGAAGAAAAAAAAAAAAAGAAGGTATTTACTATTTGTGTAAATTAACTTTTTTATTGCTCCACCTAATAGCTCATATCAGTTGCCTCAGGAGCGTTCACCCATAGGAAATGCTACAATACCTTAATTATCTGAAAATGTGGATTCGGTCGTTTTGTGTTTTGTTTCCTTGTAACTTATTTTCTCACCCCTGTGGTGGGTCCCTCAGTCTATGGTTGATTTTCCTTCTTTGCAAGGGTTTTGCATACTATGTGTTCTAGGTAAATAAACTTTATTACATTGAATGTAAATTAACAAATGCCTTCTTTAGACCAAATTCAAAATGCTGTTGTAACTTTCCTTTTTGTTTGCACCTTGTGTTACAATTCCCAGCTTCATTGGTGACTAGAAACAAAAATACCAAAACCCTAAAAGAATAATACTCTAGTATAGCTCACCTGGGTGGAAAGCTAAGATGGGGGTTGAGAGACTTTGACAGATTATTTCAATATTCACCCCAGTTTTTCAGATTCATACAGTTTCTATAAAGTTCACTTTGTGAACTGAATCTGAAGCTCTTCTGAGATTCAACCATCATCACTAGTTCTCTCTCCTACTTTGACATGCCTATAATCCATTTTGCATCGTGTACACTTCACAAGTGCAAGCCACTTATTTTAACTAGATAGAAATTATAGGGTGAAAACAATTTTTACCTGCATTCCATCAGGAATAATGGCGCAGCATTTATGAATGACAATGTCCATCTATATTCATCACTGATGGAATTTTCTGCAGTGGTTACCTGTGCATAGCTGTAGTCTAAACAAAATTATATGTATGATCTATAGATAAGGTAGAAATATGCTGGAAAACACTCAAAGCACAATAGAGCTACTGTACAGTGTTTCACTGGCAGGTTGAGCCACCTTGCGTTGTGTGGAGACGTCAAAATTACTTTTTTCTTCCTTTCCTGGGGAAGCTGGGATGTCAATAACTTTTCATTATGTTCCTTTCTAGTAAAATAACATAAAACATCGTATTTCCCTGCTTTGAGGCTAACTATATGAAAAGTCAGTGTCATGGGGGAAAAGAGCAATTTTATTTCTGTATATAAAAATCATTACGTTCTTTCTGACTTCGCTTAAACCAAAAAGAATCGCGCATCTGGGTGAATTGAAATCTTCAAGCAGTGCATGTGGCATGGCTTGTCTGAGAGCAGGTAAACATGCAGATCTTTTTATTAGCTAAAAGAATAGGGAAATGTCTGCAGCTGGGGTTTTTGTATGGAAAGGGAAGGTACCCACAGACCAGAGAAATGTAGCGCTATTCCCTGAGGTGGAAAGAACTTAGGTGCAGTCCATGCAGCAAAATCCTTGTCAGCATAGACCAAACATAACAGAATGCTAGCACTCTAAACAATTTAATAGTCTATAAGAGCTATGTTATCTATCCATGCACACAGTCACCTGCCTTCCCCTTGAACTAGAGGCAAGTTGCACAAATAGTATCACACCCATTGGTGGTGAGGGAGTTAATCATTAGAGCCGTGAAGCTGAGAACAGTATGCTGTCTGTACATGCTCTCTCTGCTTCTGTCTGAGGGTGTGCCCAGGAGGTTGTGATGTGCTGCCTGGTGCTCAGGATGCCCAATGTGGTGCCCAAACTGAAGAAGGTGCCCAAAGAATCCATGTGGAGTTTTGTTTTATCTAGTTTGTTTAGGAAAGTGGAGAGCAACTTTTGGGAACACCTACAGTACTTCAAATATATATTAAAAAAAAAAAGAGAGAGAGAAAAGAAAAAAGAAAAAGCTGTGTAAAATAAGATACAGCAAAAAAAGGTTTATTTTCAGTCTTTGTGCGGAATACATTGGAGTTTCAGATTGATGTCTACTGCTGTTGTTGTGTGGCAACTTGGACAAAGTCAGATCTGTGGACCAGAACTGCTAGTTCAGCTCCTCTGGGGCATTTTAGTGCTATATAATGACTATGTTCATAATTAGAATGAGTTTGTAATGTGATCATTTAACCAACATCAGAGAAACAAGGTTGTTGGGCAAGATAACTTGTGTGTGTCTCTGTAATCTTGTTACCAAACATAACCAGGATGTTCCAGGGTTCGTGTGATGAAAATCACACAGAATCACAGAATGTCAGGGGCTGGAAGGGACCTCGAAAGATCAACTAGTCCAACCCCCCTGCCAGAGCAGGATCACCTAGACCAGGTCACACAGGAACGCATCCAGGTGGGTTTTGTATGTCTCCAGAGAAGGAGACTCCACAGCCCCCCTGGGCAGCCTGTTCCAGTGTTCCATCACCCTCACAGCGAAAAAATTCCCCCTCATGTTTGCATGAAAATTCCTATGCCTCAACTTCCATCCATTGCCCCTTGTCCTATCATCAGGCATCACCAAGAAGAGCCTGGCTCCATCGTCCTGGCACTAACCCTTTAAATATTTATAAACATTGATGAGGTCACCCTTCAGTCTCCTTTTCTCCAAGCTAAAGAGCCCCAGCTCCCTCAGTCTTTCTTCATAAGAGAGATGCTCCACTCCTTTAATCATCTTTGTGGCTCTGCGCTGGACTCTCTCAAGCAATTCTATGTCCTTCTTGAACTGGGGGGCCCAGAACTGGACACAGTACTCCAGATGTGGCCTTACCAGGGCAGAGTAGAGGGGCAGGAGAACCTCTCTCGACCTACTAGCCACACCCCTTTTAATACACCCCCGGATGGCATTGGCCCTCTTGGCCACCAGAACACATGGCTAGCTCATCATCAGTCTCCCATCAGCTAGGACCCCCAGATCCTTTTCCCCTTCGCTGCCTTCCAACAGGTCAGTCCCCAGCCTCTACTGATGCCTGAGGTTGTTCTTTCCCAGATGCAAGACTCTACACTTGCCCTTGACTAATTTCACTAAATTTCTCCCTGCTCAGCCCTCCAGCCTGTCCAAGTCTCACTGAATGTGGCAGCACAGCCTTCTGGTGTGTCAGCCACTCCACCCAGTTTGGTGTCATCAGCAGACTTGCTGACAGTGCTCTCTGTGCCCTCATCCTGGTCATAGATGAATATGTTGAACAGAACTGGTCCCAGCACTGATCCCTGTGGGACCCCACTGGTTACAGGCCTCCAGCTAGACTCCATCCCACTGACCACAGCTCTTTTGGTGTCTTTCCTTCAACCAGTTCCCAATCCACCTCACTACCTGATCATCCAGACCACACTGCATCAGTTTAGCCAGAAGGATGCTGTGGGAGACAGTGTCAAGTGCCTTACTGAAATCAAGATAAACCACATCCACTGCTCTATCATCCTCTATCCACCTGGTTATGTCCTCATAAAAGGCTATCAGGTTGGTCAAACATGACCTCCCCTTGGTAAAACCATGTTGACTGCTCTTAATGACCCCCTTGTCCTTGATATGCCTAAGGATAAGTTGTTCCATTATCTTTCTGGGGATGGAGGTGAGGCTGACCAGTCTATAGTTGCCTGGGTCCTCCTTCTTTACCCCTTTTGAAGACTGAAGTGATGTTTGCCCTCCTCCAGTCGCCAGGCACCTCTCCTGTCTGCCATGACTTGCTGAAGATGGTGGAGAGTGGTCTGTCAATGACCTGTGCCAGCTCCCTCAGCACCCATGGGCACATGCCATCGGGACCCATGGACTTATGGATATCCAGATTACTCAACTATTCTTTAACCCAGTCCTCATCAACCAGGGAAGTCTCCTTTGTCAAATCACAGTGCCAAATACCCTTACAGTGTTCAAGAGTTTCTCGTCTTAATTTCTTCATGATTCTTTTTTCCCCCCACTCACCCAGAGAAACACATACTTCTTGGAACAAAAAAACCAAACCAACCAACAAAAAACAAAGACCAATCCCCCACTCCCTGTCCCCAGCCAACAAACAATAAAAAAAATCACAAACAAACCAACAAACGCCCCCAAAAAAGTGCCTCAATCCCATTGTAGCCTTTTGGAGTCCTCAGTCTTTGTGCCTTTGTGGTGATGTAACTGGGGTTGTCACACAATGTACCAGGCACTTATTCCTGGACTGAGCTTATGGGAAGTTCTTCAAACTACCACCTAGTACCAGCTGTCATTCCTAATGTGTCAAGTTTTATGCTATGGCTACAGTGGTAATAACAATAAATAAATAAAATCAAAGGCAAAATACTGTTACTTTGAAATGGGAAATAAATGCAGATTTGAATTGTTATTTTGTTCAAATAAAATTAATCTGGAGCATCATACTCTGGTCACTGGTATCTCAGCATCTTTCACACTGTTCAGCATCTGTATTTTGGTCTTAGCCGTGCAAATGATTCTGGGGTTACTGCTGCTTTTGTGTCTCTTCCACATGAAAATATCTATGCTGGTGCTTTGGGGTGAGATTTAAATGCTTTGGTTGATAAAAGTATTTTCATAGTAAAGCAGGCCAAGCGGACTGATCTGATCCAGTTTGCATTTAATGGAGAGTGTTAGTCTACACCAAGGCTTAGGAAATAGCAGTTTCTGTTTTAGAGCAACTGAGGGGACAAAATTTATGCCACACTCAGCAGAGGGTGGGACTTTAAGCCTGGGACTTAAAATTGGGCAGCTCCTTATACGTTTGTCTGTACTTAACTAGTCAGAGGCACTCGCGTTGAAAGAGCATCACTTTTATCTTTTTCATAGAAGTGATCTCTGTGTGAAAAGATCACAAGAAATACAGGAAGGGGACGCAGTGATCCTTTGAGTGGTGATATTGTTGCTAGTGAAAACTGAACAAGTATGTTGTCAATGCAACTTCAGGTGGGAAAAGCTCTCAGGACTGAAAAAGGTGTAAAGTATAATCTTTGGGCGATGTGATTAGAGGTGAAATGCCTTTGAAAGCGTATCAAGCTAATAAAGCATTGATTATAAATCCAGATGGAATACAACATTTTATACATAACTATTGTGCTGGTTTGGAGGATGAGAAAGAAGAAAATGGGAGAGGAAGTGAGACTCAAAAGAAAAATGCTGTGAAAGTTTTGTATATAGGGATCTCCTAGTTTATGGGATTTCCAGAATGGCTGGAAGTAATATTACAGTGGTAATACAGATATGAAGCGCTGTTATCAGCTAACGTGGGTGGAGAGGTTCACACTGTGTAGTGTGCAGGAACAAACCCTAGTTCCTTGGCTTGCCAGAGACTATCGGAGGGTTACCCGTGTAGTTATGTATCAATAACTATACAGCATCCCTACCTTTCAGGGGTGAGATGATTTGATTTGTGATTGACGTGAATTGTAGCAGTGATAACTGTAACAGAAGCTCAGAAGAGGTTATGCATATATGTATACACTTCAAACAGGCAAATCAAAGAATAATTACTGTAGAACTTTGGAAACAGAAGAGAGCTCCATATAACATATTAATGCACATGTTTCAGCAAGATGTGTAAAACATCTGCAGTTATGAATGAATGGACTCGTTATTCTACCATGTGCTCACTGTGCTGAACAGAAAGTAAAAATAAATCCGAGACACTTCTACCATTTCCTTTTTCATCAAGAATTTACATCTGGAATCCTCATGGAATCTTTCAGAATACCCAGCAATGTAAAATGATCTGCCTGACTAATACAACTATTACATTACATTGGTTATGGCTTGCTTATGGTTTAATTGTTGTAGCCCCTGTAACTTTAGCCACCGGAATGGGGAGATACTGATCTCTGTCAGATGACAGATATTAACCTTTTGTTAACCCAGATCCTTATTTTCTGAAGAAGGTTCTTTGTTCTAAAGAAATGAGTAGTCTTTCACTCAGGCCACTGTTATCAAAGGCCTCAAATTGAATTATTTTGCCTTTTTAAGCTAACAATTTATATGAATTTATGGCTTTCATATTAAATACTCATACGAAAATTTGAAGGTGTTCTGTTGTCTTAAAGACTTGTTACATTTTCATTTGGAAATTCTCTTTAACTTTGAGCCAAATGAATAATCCTGAAATAGCTTTCTCTGCTTCCTGTCAGACACACGCTTTCATTCTGCAGGAAGCAGCAGGAGGCCTTCTGCTTGTTTGGAGTAGTGCTCGTAACTATAAAATTGGACTGGACAGCAGTTTCAGAGTGAAAGATGAATGTTAATAGATCACACACAAATTGGTCTCTGTTGCTTCCAGTCCATAGGCATGAGGTTGACCAGTTGCCAGGCAAAGAGTTGTATTGTGGTGTAAGGCTGACTCTTAACAGCAATTAGATGTTTCATGCAAGTGCAGCACTAAGAAAGTTTCCAGAGTGCTGGGTAGGTTCTTCCAGAGTATGGAGGGGTGATGGTGAAATTTAAGACCCTGGGTAGTGCTTATTTGTTCAGTACTTCGTACTGAGAATTTCAGCAAGGGTTTGAATCATTGCTTGGTGTTGCTGAATCTAGCATAGCCTGTGAAGCACATGTTTTCCTCAGCACTGAGGCATGTGGTGAGCTTTGAGGTCAGCACAGGCTAATTACAAAATTGTTGTATGCAAGAATAACTGAGTATCTGGTCTCATGGTGGGAAACTAACTAGTCATATGTCTAACTTCATACTGCTTATATACTGTTTGGTGCTGTTAATTGTATTTCACATGCAAATTGTGAATTCTGCTCTTGGAGGAGCATAAGCTGTTGCAGAAAGAGGTGAAAAGACTTGTTTTAGGTCATAGGGTAAGTGCAGCTGAATATAAGAACTTCAAACACCAGATTTCCCATCACTGTTTGCTTTATTTAGTTTTGATTGCTAGCCCATCTGGGGGTTAGATGAGAATTTCTTCCAAGTTTACTTGATTTTCAGTTGTGTAAATTGATTTTAGTTGTGTAAATGTAGCTTGGAGGGGACTTGGATTTATCAGGGAGATTATGGGAACATTAATCCTGTCTGGTGTGCTGTGTGAGGTCTTGATTTTGTGATGAAATACGGTGATGCAACTTCCTAGACATTCCTGACTTCAGATGCACACTGTGGCTTCTGCCACCTGGGGAAGAATCCTTTTTCTTTAACGTCAGGCTCTCTGTGTATTTTCTCTCCAGCCTTGGGAATCCACCCTGAAATACCACCCAGCTGTAAGGGAATTGAGCTTGGTACATGGCTATAGTGTATGAAAGCTGATGCATTAGCCAGTATTATAGAGGCACTTATTTTAACAGAAAGCCTAATGGCTATAAATGGACAACAGCACTGACCTGAACAAGATTTTCACTTCTTTGATACTTCGTCCCAGGCTAGTATTGCAAAAGCTGTGATGCTGCAGTGTCTGTGCTGTCAGTGAGCTCTTATCAATTGGAGGAAAATTGTTTCGAGACAGTATTTGCATAGCTCTGAAAATATCATTCCTTTTTTTTTTTAACTTGTGTGTGTCATAGCACTGGTTTTGAGTATCAGCTAAAGTGCAGTTTCTGTACACAGACACTCAGGGTTTGAACTCCAGGTACTGGTTTAAACCCGTCTTACGGCAGTCAAGATTGAAGACAAATTATAATTTGTGTTGTTTCTCAGTACTAGGAACTATGTGTGGTGAGCTTTGTGGAATAACTCATACTCCAGTCTACCAGTTTGTTGTTAGCCCTTATAACAGAGCATACTAAATGTTGTTGTCATCCTTTCATCAACTGGAAAAGTGCCTTGTCCAATAGTAAAACAGAAGATGAAGATAGTGGCATGTGCAGGTGAAAAGCTTCTATGAGGCATTGCAACTGTAAAGATGGAAGAGGCAGGTAAAGAGAAGTCTGCTTTAAATGCTAAAGCTTTGAAAAGAAGAAAGGAAAATATCTGAATTATTTTGTTACTTCATAGTTAGCCTCCCCGCTTCACTGCAGCAAAGGAATAGCTTTAGACCTAGATGAATTCAAAAGGACAGCAAATCAGACTGCACATATTAACAAAGCCTCTCTGGTGGAAACAAGTCTCCAGAGAAAACCATTACTCGGAGAATTTTCACCCTTTAACAAGATAAAGTTAATTAGGATGGGTTTCAATTTGAAATAAGATGACATGTGTTAACAGTGGCCATGCAGGAAGAAATTAAAGCCCTGTGAGAAGTGTGTCCAAGGTCCATGTTTTAATGAGAATTTTTTCTGACACTTGAGAAGGTATTCCCCGAGTGGTTCTACAGAAGAGCTCTGATCAAACAGGACTGAGACAAGGCCTGTCCTGGAGGAACAGTAGGCATAGATCAGATCAGGTTGTTCATTCAGAAGAGCTCTTGAATTATCTCAATATACATTAAGCACCTGTAAAGCTTTTCTGATTTAGGAAAGAGGCCCTTGTTTAGCGTAATACACCTAATGAATCATGCAATAAACATATTGATGTCAAATATAAATTCTTCATAAAAACAGATGAATTTTTACCTTGCTTTCTTAAGGAAAATCTCATTTAACCCGTTTATGCCTGTGTAAAACTGAGTGGAAAGTCTTTAAAAAGCAAAACGTGATTGGAAATACTTTTTGTGATGTGGTTTGGGTATGTCTGAGATCTGATATACTTGATGAGTTAGAGAGACACCCAAGCTGATTTTCCTGAGTATACTTCAGATGTCTATTTTTAGTCTTGTTTTATCTAATTATTTAAGAGGCTTAATGGATGATAGAGTTGGCGCTTCTTACTATTTTGAAATAATTATTTTAATTTTAATAACAGCTTTTCTTTATGACTGCAATATGCAATATCAAAGATGCTGTGCTTTAGAATCTGAAAACACTAATGCACATTGTCACCATTTTATTGAACTGTCTTATTTACGCCCTTCAAACACGCTTGTCTTTTTACATAGCATTTCAGTGAGATGTGGATTTTAATCTTCATGACATCACCTAGTTTTGGTTACCTTCTCTCTGTGGCAGAAGTTTAATGCGTGTGAGGAGGGGGAGGAAGTTTATTCCAAAAATGTGTCAGGAGTTCAGAGACAGATAGTTCTATGCATGAAAGATCTTTGGGGATAATTGAATTTTGTGGTAGCTCAAAATAAACTGTGCAGTGATTTGTAGAAAAAAGGAGAGAACCATTCATGCAGGTCCATCTGAAAGAACAGTAAGAGTTGCTAAACCTGTATGTTTGAACTCATTGAATTTTTAGCAGGGAAAAAAAGCATTCACCAAAGGTTTGACTTGAAGTCTGATAATTCTGTTAAAAGCTTCCTGATAATTAAAATCTTTACCAGATGGTGGATACGAAACAAAGGTGAAGGCAGCAAATGTGACTGTAGGCCAGGTCTGTGGTCCCAAATGCTGAAACTGAGGATTGATCCAGGCTGTTTCCTGACACAGGTTAGATGAGTCCAACAGTGTGTTACATGCACAGCTTCCTCTAACCACAGTGGCTGCAGGAGGTGTGTACTCCGGAGGAGTTCTTTGGGTTAGTTTGGAACCTTTTATGGGGCAGGGAAACAAGAATTGAAATTGAAGTAATAAAGGCTACATTGAGGAAGTGATGCGCTTTCAGTTAAATAAGATTTTTAAAGTTTAGTTTCAGTTAGACTCATTTCTCAGTTGAAACTAAAAATCTTTCTCCAGCCTCTTGGATAACTCTGTGTACCTGTAAATTAGGCTAATATGATAATCATGTCTTTCTCCAGCAGTCAAATGCTACCTGTTAAACTCTGATCAGAGTTCAAGCACAGATGATGGCTAAACACTCTGAAGTGTTTACAATGCTTTAGAGGGGAGAAAAAAACCAAAAGGGCTTTAGAGTGGAAAATAGTCTGAGTAGACTGTCAGTATCCAGTTGATTAGGTGGGTCTTCATCTGAGTGCCTATTCTGTCACCCCCAAGGTTTATAAAAGCAATAATTGGCCTTGGATCTACTATTAACTTATAATGTAGCTTCCCAGTTGGAAGGGGTGAGTCTTGAAGAAGCACTTCACGAAGAAACTACTTGTAATATATGTACAATCTGGTCAAAAATCTCCTGGGAAAATACCATGGACATTCAACTGGAACATGTTTGTGCTGAAACTAAACAAGTTTACGCCTATGTTTATCTCCATTATGTGTATTTATATCAGGTGTATTATGAAACATACCCTCGTGTTTTTGTTTTTGGGTTTTTTTGGTTCAGTTCATTTTAGTAACTGTGGCACTAGACCTCAACAGGTAATTTTGGAGCACTGTGCTGTCTCTGAATGAGTTGGGTTATCTATTTTTGTTGCAGTGAGGCAGAAAAAGGCACTGCATTTGTTGGCAAATAAGCAATGTTTATGCCTCTCTCTGTCATCTATATAGACCTGGAAAACTAATGAAGTATGACTCGCTAAGAGCATATAATAGTCAATGATTCTTTACTAGAATAGTTTGTGATTGTCCAGTCTTCCAGATTTATTTTTTTACATGTGATTGAAGTTTTTTGGGTTTTGGGGGGGGGGGGGTTTGTTTCGTTTTTGAGGTTTTTTTCTGATTAATGAATCTGTTCTCAACTACAAGCAGTTGCCAGGGCTTCTGGGCAAGCTTGCTTTCACTACCTCACTGGACACAAGGAACTGGTAACTTGCTTGACATTAAAATAGTCTGTCTCCACTTGTGTTAGTCAAGATAACTTTCCTTGGGTGAGGAAAGCAATGTAGGTGAAGAAGAAAGAGGAGACCGTGAAAAAATGTTGTGACTTTACATCTTAATGTGCTTTTAGCATGCTCATGATACAAAACACAGCGGAGAAATCCAGTTTACTTATCTGGTGTCTGACCAAGGCCAAACTCCCTTCCTTTGCTTTACTTTTCATGAAGATGCAAATTATCCTATCAAAAGTACAGGACAGAAAAGGAATGATTTAGCTAGTATTAAATAATAGTATTAGCTTTTCTGGTCTGTTCCTTCTGCCTTATCCAGGTGAACATGAAGTAGAATATTGGCCTGAGCTTGTGCATGATACCAGAGAAGTCTGGTAAAAGACTTGGAGGAGGCCATTTGGGCTGAGCTGAATGTGTCCTCTGTGCAGTATGGTTTGGTGGGTTTTGGTTGTGCTTTTTGTGGTTGGTTGGGGTTTTTTTTGGTTTTTTTAATGTTTGTTTGGTACTTTTAAAAGAAGTTTTTCTTTCTGTGATTAGAGAGGTCCCAAAATAGCTGCAGCTTTTCACTGCACTCTTTCACAAGTGTGTAGGTGCCATTTTCTTTGTGAAATAATGTGCAGGAAAAATTGGAGCCTTGCTGTGTTTTAACTTTGGTTTTGCTAAATATTAGTGTGCTATGCTCAACGTTAGCTGAGTGCAGCCTAAATGTGGATGTGGCAACCACTTCAGGTGGCTGTGGAGCACCACTGCATCGTGCTCTCTGTGTTGTGTAACAGAACCATCTTCATCGTTAGCCCTTTTCTGAATATTATGCAGAGGCTCCTTCAGTGGAGTGAAGGTAAAGAACAGAGTATGACATAACGGAAGAGTAGACAAAGAGTAAGGCAGAGTTGTGTTGAACCAGCTTAGGCTAGAAATTCTGAAACAAAATCATATTCCCTTAATTCTTCTCTCAAGTTTATCTGAGGACCATTCATTGATCATGAAGAAGGACAGTCATACTTTGTTTTTCTTTTTTTTCTGATGCAGCATCAGGGATGGCTATGAAAGACAAAACCTCTCCAGAATGGTTGCATATGCTTACTGGTAAGATTAAATAGTTAAAGTGGAGGACTAAAGTTGGAGGAAAGACCTAGAAAGTCCTTCAGTCATAGTTCTTGACAAATTAGGATGCAAAAGAGGTTTCAGCTTGCTCTATATAGTGAGGGAGAAATAAATGGTAGAGTTCTTTGGTAAGGCATAACTTCCTCATATTCTGTCCTGATCACTTTTTGAAATGAAATGGTAAAAAGCCATGAGAAGTGGCTTGAAAGCACAAAGGAAACAAAAGAAGTAATGATAAGATTGATGCAGCTGAAACACACTGAATAATACAACAGAATCCTTGAAATCTTTTCACAGGTGACTTACAAGTTAGAACCAACAAATGCTTTGGGTAAGACGATTTAGTCATACTCTGCAGAAATTTTAAATGCTGCCATCTTGTCATTGGGATCTATGAAACTCGCTGTGTAGAATATCAAAGAAAAAAGAACTTTACTCTGGAGTGTTTTTAAATTCCCCATTATGAGAGCCTAACAAACCGTAGCAAAATAATCTGTATTCCAAACATGCCCAAACAATGGCTTAGCACTCTGAATATTCAATAAATAAGTTGTCTTTTTAATAGTTATTATGTTCAGTATCAATGGCTGACAACTGCTGTCACCCCATCGAATTGTGCTAAATCCTCCTAAACAAGACACCCTTGCAATAAAGCTTCACTTGTAATCATTTTTTGGCAAGCACATCTTACAATTGTTACTGTTCTAACAGCTCACACTCACGTACAGCATGAGGTGCCAATGTTTTCAGTTCCAAACATTAAAGATGTGGTGATAGAGAAGGCAAACCCTTATTAATTCTGAGAGATTTGCTTAATTGGGACACAATGTGAAGATTCTCAACAATAATAACAGATGATGGGGAATAAATAGGCACGGCAGGAGAGAGGCAGTTTCTAGTGTGAATTTCCCCTTGCTTCTGTTTAATTGCATTACATACTGTGGGAAGTATCTGGAGTATGTGTTTTCTAGTTAATTTTTCTTGACTGCATCTCTCTAGCTACTGCTCCTGGACATTTTAATGTTTGATAATACTCTATTTGCATATGACTACACATCTATAGCTGTCATTAGAACCAATTTACACACATGATTTGCTTCTTGAAGTGTCAACGTCTGAATTTTATCTAGAGACAGGAGTAGGGTCAGGAAAGTTTAATTGATTGTATAATGCAATTGAAAAGGCTGGCAGGGATCTAGGGCAATTTTGGGACATCTGTCTTTGAGTCATCAAAAATAAAGCACATAACAGCTGTGATAACAGCAGGATTATGATTAGATATACAGCACTCACCATCGGATTGAACAAGGACTGGAAAACAAAAAGGAAGTAAATAAGTCAGTTTTGATAACATAACAAGAATTTTTAATAGGTCTTTGGGGCTTTTTTTTTTTACCTTTTACAAGTTGATACATAAGTACACAGTTGAACAGAAATATAAACAAATCTGTTTGGTTTTCTCTAGCAAAGACTTACATGCATTCTTCAAAAATAGAACTTGCTGCCCAGTGAGGTAGCTAAATGTCACATCCCACTTACTACGTTGTGTTAGGTTTGCAATTTCTGCTTCCAAATTGCAGCTACCAGGTCCCATTCATGATTTCTACTTAAAGAATGCATGAAACATTTGTGACACATTCCTTTTATGATGTGGAATCCACCTGATCTGTATGGCTATTTATGTCTTTGCTTATCTGTTATGCATATAAGTTCAGGTAGAAAAATTCATTTGGGAACAAATATAGTGAGCTGTACTGTGCTTTTTCAAACACGGAAACTTTTGGGTTCTGTGGGGTTTTGGTGGGTGGTAGGTTTTTTGTTTGTTTTTGTAGTGTTGGGATTTTTTTTGTTTTGGTTTTGTGGGGTGGGTTTGGTATGGTTTGGTTTAATTTTTTTTTTTAAGCATGCCTATTATACACAGGTCCTGTCCTCTTTTCAATCTTACTTGCTTCAGGTTTTGGCTTGCATGGCATTTTATTCTTCAATTACGTTTTATATGAGCGTCACATGACCTGACTGATGTTGTTTTTAATGTGTAAACTACTGCCTAATTCATACTATGTGCACCTAAGAAGTACTTCAGTGAGTCCCCCAAAAAATTAAGTAGTTTGCAATCTGAAGTTTTCTTAGTTGCAGAACTGGTTATAAAGCATGAGTGTTAATTATTTATATGATTAATTACTTCACGTAATTTCTAGTTCAGTGTGTAACTTGAAAGCTGAAGATATGAAAACCATATAGTTATGCAAATTTTTTTTGGAATTTTTGCATCTGTAACTTTTGGATGCAATTCATTTAAACTTGGTTGTATAACTTTACAACTAGAACCGAACATATATTTTATATTCTGTAGTTGTCGTATGAAATAACTCTGAAGACAAACACAACTTCAGAATTCATTTAAACTTTCTACATAAACTTTAATTAGCAAAAATTAGATAAGTTATGACAATTTCAAAATTAAAACACAGGTTTGTTCTTCTATTGGTATAAAAAGCCATTATACTACAGCAACGTAGAAAAAACTACAAAATGCTTGCAAAAATATGTAGCCTGGAGCTGTGTTCTCGTCCACAGAAGATTGTTTGGTTAACACATTCATTTTAGGATGAAACTAGAAGACTGACATCAGTTGAGTGGCTAAGATGTTATGTGGCTAACTCCACACTGTGCTATTGGCTTTGCAAGAATGTTTTTGTTTCTGAGAGTTCTCAGCAACTGCCCCATGTGGTAAAAGGCAACTTGGAGCCTTGGAATCTATTTCAGATACCCAAATCACTGCTTCATTTAGAAGTATGTTTTGGCACAGAAAAGCACTAACTGCAGAGAAGTCTGCAGTTTATGCCAGCTAGCTTTTTCAACCCTTAAGTGTCAGCACACTAACAATCATGTCATAAGCAGTGTTTAGGAGATGCACTATTGTTTTAATTCCTGCAGCCTCTGTAGAGTTTTCTCTCAGATCTTTCATATAAACATGACACTCTCATTTGCTGCATCAAGTGCAGGTAAAATTTCTGCAGGACAAAAATATATGCTGCTTTACTGATAGCTAATAAAATAATTATCTAATTGGTGGCCTCCAAAAGATACCAAGGTAGTGTATCTCAAACAATAATTAAGAATGAATATCATACGATAATATGGCAAAGCACTTTGAAAGCCACTGTTGGTTAGATTGCAGTAATTAAAATCTGTAGGTTTTTGACTGATCTGTCATAATCTAGTCAGGAGTTGTTTTCTTGTTCGATTTCTCACCTACCTTAAGATTGCTTAGCGCTGCTCTGATCCTGAACCACAGCAAAAATGAGTGGTTCATTAGTCTTTTTGAAATGAAAATGAAACCAGACGTGGGAAGTATTAAACATATGGGAAGAGGGAAAGGATGCTCTTAAGTTTTGCCCATAGAGATATCATGCCAGGCGATGCTGACATCAGCAATTTGCATCCACAGCATACAAATGTTGTACAAGTTTCTTTCCCTTAACGATGATGATTACCAGTGTGGGGAGAATGAGAGAAAGACAAATTCTTCTGACTCAGCTCTAGTTTGACTTTTTTTTTCCCCCAAATTGGACTAAAATATCATTACCAGCCTGAATAAAAGTATCCACATAAGTTATATTAGTGTAAGTACAGCAAATGTGCTTTCACTGAAGTAGAAATGATAGTAAACTTCCCAGAGTGAGAAATATCTGGGATTCATCCAGTTTGAAAAGCCTATCACAAGGTCTTAGATAATAGCAGAATTTTGCTCCGCAGCTGCTGTCTTCAGATCTTTGTTAGGGCTTCTGTGCTGCCAAGGATGTTCTGGAATATGAGATGTAGGCAACTGCTGTCCTAGCAGATATTTGCTAGGCCTGCTGTGAGTCTGCAGTTGCGATACCAGTAAAGAGAGAAAGAGGAGGGTGTGGTTTTCTTTTTTGGAAGACTGAGCTGAAGTGCTTTGGGAGTAAAAGGAATGCAGGAAATGGACCTAAAGTGTGTGTTCCTGGGTGCAAAGCTGAGCTCACTCAGAGGGGAGAGGGGTGATTGGTGTGTAGCATTTGGGGAAAGTAAGAACAGTCTACAGGAAACACAGAGTTTCCTTGACAGGGCCTTAGCAAGGAGGAAGACTTTTCAAGAGAAAAGATCTGCATTTCTTGCAGGTTTGGAGGAATTTACTCCATCTCTCAAGTAAGGAACTACAACTTAAGCTTGTTTCCCTGGTCTGTATTTCAGGATCCCGTGCCAGCTAGGATCACCCAATGCTGAGGAGCTTTGTCTTCAAGATGATTTCCAAAATCATTTCCTTGCGTTGTGGTTCTGTGGGAACTTGGTACTAATGGCCATTCCCAGGATACGGCAATGTTGAGGGTACTGTTGTGCAGAGGCTATCCCAGAAGCGGTTATGTAGTGGGCATCTTCATTAGCTCTTTTTGACTCAGCTTTTCCTTTTTCTTTCCTTCCTACAGCTTTTTATTGGTGAGCACAATGTCATGTCGTAAGGAATATCTTCCTGGGTCGGCTGGCCAAGCTATGTCCCCTCCCAGCCTTTGGGGAGAGAGGATGAGGTGTGTGAGTGCTGCTCAGTGATAGCCACGGCACTGGTGCAGTATCAAAGATGCTTTAGCCACACATGCTAAGCACAGTGCTATGTGGGCTGCTGTAAGGAAAGTTATCCCTGTTCCAGCCAGACCGAGTACAGGTGATGTTGGAAAAAAAAGGCAAAACCTGAAAAATCACGCTAACCAGTTTTCCTTTTCTCCTCCCTTCCCTGTATCCACTGCAATATTATAGATTTCCTATAAATTCAGCTATGCTAATGTCTTTCCCTGGTTCTGAGCATAGCAAGTCTAGAGGTAAGAGGACTTGTCAGGAAGCACACTGCGCTTTGCTGTTCATGCTGGCAGGGCTACTGGGCTATGTCACAAGTATACACTGGAGCAATCACGAGAAGCTGAGTTCTGCCTTGAAGACAAAACACAGAGGAAAAAACTGTAAATAAACTGTTTATGATTCTTTATTTGTATGTGTGACTTTCACAGGAATGCACATGATGCGTATGTACCAAATCTGGCAAAGCTGAGGAGAGTCTGTAAATACAGGCGCGAGGAACTACAGTTCACGGTGCTGTCTGGCTTGATTAGAAAGCCACCGTGGACTTGGTTCACAAGCTGTGCTGGGAAGAAGACCTGTACTGTGACACACTGGTCACACTTAGCTCTGCATCCTTCATGATCCGGACTCGTGCGGATTCCGTACTCTGCCTTTTCTGTTAAGCTTGGTTTCTGAAAGGTATAAAATGTTTTGGCATGAGTTTCTCCAGTCGCTGCAGCACTAGTGCTTGAGAGCTTTTCTGTATTTATGAAGATTAAAGCGTTTACTGATTAGTGCAACACTTTGCAAATTGCATAAAGCTAGTGGTGAAGGACTCTTGCAGATGGAGAGTCTGAGGTGACAGACACTGATGCGAAGACAAGCATTAGTAAATGCCACTTGTAACTGCTCTAGTGGAGGAACGGTTCATTAAAATCAGTGGCTTTTCCACAAGTCAAATGTGCTGAAACAGGATAATTTTGCCTGCTTTTACACAACTTTTTGTGTGCAAAAGATTTGGCAGAGAACAGTTGGCAAACAGCTGCTGTCTTCAGCATGCAGCTAAAGCCAAATGCATTCCTTCTCTCCCTCTGAGGACCAGGGATAGGATATTATTCTGGATATAAGATAGGATCGATTTTCATAGAGTGGGAAGAAGAAAATATCAGAATGGGAATCAGAATTTGAATTGCATTTTCTCCTAGTGTCACTTTGGCAGGGGGATACGTCTAAGCAGGACACATCATCTAATATCTAGGAGAAGTTAACCTACATACTGCAGAGGATGTTTCGTTGCTTCTTACATGTGAGCTTTTCTAATTGTCTTTTCAGGCAATGCAGCTCATGTATCTGGAGGACAATGGAGTGGCAAGAGCATCTCCAGTACTGTATGTACTAGAGCTGGCACAACAGCACTAGAGTCTCAGAAGAGAGAGACCCTTAAATGCAGTGTTTTTCCCAGCTGGAGTGCTAAATGTCTCTTGATTACCAGGCTCTTGACAGCTTGCAGATGAGGGGCAGAATGCACTTGGCTTTTGAAGAAAGTAAATAAAATGGTAGCTAAGCCACCTCTTCTCCCTTGGTACTGTAGCTCTTACATGCTCTCAGACTATATAGACTGATGCTGTGCTTGGAATCTTGATCTTGTTTTAAAATATTTATTTCCTGAAACACTGCTTAGGCATTTAGTATTTGACAACACAGGAGTTATTTTAAAACTCCAAATTGTACAGTGTCAGGTTTTCACTCATAAAAATTCAGTCCGAGTCTTAAAAAAAAAAAAGTCTGAAGATATATAAAATGTTCTGTTTGAAAATGGGAGGAGGAGAAGGAGAGCAATTAAAAATGTAAGAATAGAAGCTAATTATGAGCAATTCAGGCAGAGCTTTGTTTAGAAAATGTATCAGTATAAAATGGATAGGTGAATAGATTAACACTGATTGCAGTTTTTACATATAATAGTCTCTTTTTCATGAGTAATCATTAGCAATTATAATGTAGGCTTTAAATCAGCCTGGGATGGGACTGCACTATAATATGAATACTAAATAATTGTACATTCCTAGGCAGAAGAAGAAAATAACTTTGTGTTTTGGTGATAAAATCCATAGCATGAGTATTTCCTTGGGCTGTTTGTCACTCGCGCTCTCTATTCCAGCTCTGGGTTCAGTAATGCCAGCACGGAATACCAAGGTTCATCACACAAATGATTGTTACTTTGTGGGAGTGGAAGTTGCAATTATGCTTTGAAAGAAATATGACTTGATGTAGTAATTACTGGTGTTATTAATTGTTATGGGAAGAAAAAATGATCCAGGATATAAAGTGGCTAAAAGTGCTGGTGTAACACACTACACGTCTGTAGCCGTGCAAATGTATTTGGAGATCGTCTTGTGCCTTTTACTTCCTGAGCCTGAAGGTTTTGTGCATCAGTCATTGTTCAGGACTGCATGGGAAGACCTTGTTGATGTTACCTGCTCTCACCTGAGATACAGCTTCCTTGGTTGCTAGTTGAGGTTTTTAGGAGTGCTAACAGGCAATAAAAAACTTACCCTGCTTGCATCTGCATTTCTAGTCAAGATTGTGACCACCTTATTTGAGTTTCTTAACCTTTTCCTGAAAAGTCTGCATTTCTAAAAGGTACACACCTGGCCAAGAATGAATGAAATGTTCCAACTAACAGCAGCAGTGTGTTCTGTGAGAATTATAGGTACAGATTCAACTTCTTGTTTCCTTGAATTTGAAGGAAATAGACTTGTGCTTTCTGTCTGTCCAACTGCCAGTCCCTTGTCCCACATCCTACCACAGTTACTGGCTAATTTTAACCAAAATAGACAGATGGGTAGAAGACTTCAAGAAGATAAGTTTATATAAGCTTTGTGTAAATTGATGGCTGAGTAAGGAAAAAATCAGAACAGTCTGCATCTTTTATTCTCTTTAGTTAAGAAAGTAGGAGAGTAAATATGGTGAAGGAGGAAGGAGAATTGAGCTGGCAACTGCAGCAATAGATGTCAACAATATTAAAAACGAAGGCTTTGAACTGCAGTGACTGACATCCAGGACAAAACTGTCTCATACATGTGTGTGCAGCCTCTACCCTCAAAGAGAGAAGGTTATTGTTTATAAGACACTAAATCAGGTATATATGCATGTATCTCTATCCTTTTTGAAGGAGAGGTGGTCAGTGCCTCCACGATTTGATTTTTGTAGGTCTCAGTTGCCCCTTTCCTGCCTGGCCAAGACTAACCTCTAGAAATATGGGAGAGGGAGACTGTATGCTGCAGAAACCTACATTCTAATATGTTGGCTCTGCCCCGAGGAAATGCCCTGCAGGTATAAAAAACACTGCTCACATTATACTTGGCCAATCCAAAATGAGTACGTCTCCTCCTAACAAGGTCTCCTTTCACATGGGTCCTTACAGGTTTCTATAAATAACTGTGTTTTTAATAGCCCAGCCAACACACTCAAAAATGTTTTGGGAAATGTGGAATTAATTGCCTTCTTTCTCGCCGTTTAGAGATTTGTAGGACTCTCTTTTTCCCAGCTCTCTGTTAGAGGGACATGCTGTCATTATTTACCCTGTAAGGGCTGATTTACCCACATTCTTGCAACAGTTTGGCTATTAGAACTGTTGCAAAAGAAAGTAATCTTATTTTTGATTGATCTACAACTTAAAAAAAATAAAAATCCACAAACATATAAGCTTTAAACAAACCCCATCTGAAGGGAAATGTTTTGTTCCAACTGTCATTGGTTCTTTTCATAGTTTAAAGCAATTCTTTTTTTTTTTTTTTCCTCTTTAATGATGCCGGAAATCTTATATTAGAAAGTATTGAAGTAGAGCAATTAATCCTCTCCCCAGCTTTGAATATTCTTTTTAACTGCAGTGATTCAGAAAGTTGTGAATTGTTCTGCTCCAGACAAGTTTACCTATTTTGTGAAAAAGTATCAGAGAAAGAGTTCCTGCTGCTCTGGTAGCAGTGGTGGTTAAACCGCTGTGGCTCTGAATGTCCAAACATCTCGTGTGGATCATCCCTAAAGGGGTGAGATACAGAGGTCAGACCTGGCTGCTGGCCCCTCTGGAGTTTCTGACTATTTCCTTAAGCTCCTTGGTCACCTTTCTGAGCTTCCTGTCCTCATGAAAGATGTTTTTGGAGTGTCAGGCCAACTGTTTTCTGCTCTCTGTACCTGCCTGCTCCTGCTATCAGGTGCTAGCAGACATGCTCAGGTCTTTGGAGCCAGATCCAGTTACCTTCATTTTGCTCTAATAGGCTCTCACTCTTCACATACCCCATAGGCATCAGTAACAGGACTAGGGGAGTAAGGTGAAAACCAGCCAGATTGTGACTGCTTGCAGAAAGCCACGATGGCTCTGACAGCTACATCTTTTTAGTAAATGGATCGAGTCACTTTGGGATTAGAGCAATCTAATCCTAGCAAATTTAGTCTTCGCCCTTTCTGTTGGCTTTAAAGGAATTTGTGCCTCTTCTCTTCTGTTTGTGCTGTGCAGAAGCATTTCAGCACTTGAAACGGTGACGCTTTATGAAGTGAAAGAAACAAACTGATACAGAGTGAAGTGAGACTCAGGAAAGACTGGCGTTAACCTTTCCTTCCCACTAGCTGCCTTCAGTGTGATGTGAACGGTCCCATTCCCCACCACTTTTCCAAGCAGCCCTGTGATCTGTGAGCAGCTGCAGGAAGGCATCCGGGTAAGATAGACATGATACATCAGGTGCTGAAGGAGAGGTTAAAATGTCTGTTTGCCCCAAGTCAGATAATAGTGTATATGTTACGGATAAACAGATGCACAGCTGTCTTTAATCTTTCCTGCTTCTGTTTATATACAGAAATAAATGTGTTTCCTCAAATGTAAAGTTACTGTACTCATTTAAACAAACATTAGTGTGTGTATGGGAAAGCCTCAGCCTTTATCTAGTCCATAAAGGCAATAGAGATTTTATTTTCTCCTACTAGAGAGGAGCTTCTGGAAGAGTAATTTCTTAGCCCTCCTTTAAGGTTTTGCACTGTCCCTTGAATAACCCCGTGGAAGGTTGAAACAAATGGAAATTCCTGTGTGAGCAAATAGCAATATGCAGTAAAATGAGGATTAAGCAGAATTCATGTCATTTCCCCAGTAATAGATTGCCATTAAGGAATGTGAGTAACAAGGCAAACTCTCTGCCTGCACTGAATCAAGGAAGTTATGCCCGCCCTGACCCTCCTGTGTTTTTTCACCAGGGGATTGAGATTTAATTTCCATATATGATAGAGGTTTTTTGACGGCTGGAATTTCTGTAGTTCTGGAGCTAAGCACCTCTCAGAGGGCTCTCGTTTGCACTCCTGTGGTATGTGCTGCCTGCACTTGCAGACAGGTTGGTTGAGGGTTGGTTGGTTTTTTTTTTATATATACTTGAATTCTGCTCACCTCCACATCTGGCTTGTCTGTGGTGAGCTGATAAGATATCAGCATATCTAAATGAGGAGCACGTGAATGATCTCTTCTTGCTCTATTCTTCCCCTCCCGTGATTTGTGAGCGTTAAAGCACTCATCTGTTCTGGCAGTTAATGTATGCAGCTTCTCAATAGCTAATATCCTGTCATAGGCAGTGCAAACCGGCTTCATCTGGTTCACTGCTTTAGAAAGTAGTTGAAAAAATATAGGTGAAATGAAGAACTCAGCTACTAGCTGGGAGACAAGTGATTGCCCTGCTACAGAGTGATACAGAAATATTGCATGGAAGATTGTGCCTGTAAAAGAGAGACCTACACTCTGCTGCTCACAACAGATTGGCTGCAGCTCTTTGTATCACTCTGCAGCTCTGAAGTCTATTACTTTGCAATATGAACACTTAACGTTTAAGGATTTAAAATGCAGATGCAAAAAAAATCTGCAATGAATCTGAAAATGAAAATTGGCAGCAATGACCCAAAACAGGGAGTAAAATTGAATTTTTTTTTTTTTTTTTTGCATCTGCAGAATCCATTATCCTAGATTTTTGGAAGTTAGTTTCATTTGCTTTGGTAATAAAAAAATAAAAAAAATTAGTCATTTGGGCTCCAAATGCTCTCCTGCCCTGATAAGGGGAAGGAGTTAATAAAAACAATTCAAAAACCTGGCTCTCAAAAAAACTGAACAAAAGCCTGGCAGAATTAACCTCTTCTATTACTGCCAGCTTTTCCTCTGAGTTCCCCTTAATGTTTGCCCAACCTACCCTCTCATTTTCCCCTGTGCTTTAAAACACAGATTCACCTGGGTTTGCATGCTTTTGTTATTATTTCTGTTGTTAAAGATCAGCATCTCTGCTTTGCAGTTGTCATCTTCAGGGATTTGCTTTATGAGGGACCCTAAATTATACAGTATCTCATGAGAGCAGGGGAAAATGGAAGTGTTTTATGCAGTACTTGTCTTGGCTCCCCTGGAAAAAACAATGAGGGCAGAAGAGTAGGTTGGGGAATATCTGTTAGAACCAGCTCTTGCTGTGCCAGCCAGTTACCGTTTTTGGGGAGGTGAATGGTAGAAACCTCCAGAGCTACTGTGTGGCAAAGCAAGGCTAAGATTTCACTGCTTTTAAAAGAGGGACAGATAATATTTTAAAAATTAGGACATGATGGCAAGGCCCAGAGGCTCAAGGGCAGGACTGGGCAAGCCACAACCTTTCCTGGTGTGATATGGCCCCTTCCCTGGGGCTGTGGTGTGAGGGCAAGGAGAGGGCTCTGTCACTGCTTCACGTAGTGCAAGGGTCTCCGTGCCACCCGGTGCTGCCAGTGACTTGCCAGGAGTCACCCTGGCTGTCTGTAGAGAGGTGTGATGGAACAAGAAGGCTTACACCATGTACATTCACTGTGGTTGTTAACTGCATGGTTCTGGAGCCTAGGAGATGTGTATTGCAAATGTTGGGAATATTCCATAATGATTGTGGAGGGGTGAGTGGATGGATGTTGGGAGTGGTTTTAGTAAGGAACTTACTGTTATCTACATCTGTGGTTACTTACCCCTTCTCTGCCTGGTAGAAATGTCTTCAATCATCCCACTTCACTTTCTATTTGTCTATTAAGGAAAGACATTGTGGGCAGTGCTTTATCACAAACTAAGGAGCTTCTCCACCTCAGATTGAAATGTGTCCTCTATTCTTCTTTCAATGCTAAAGAAAGGTCCAGCTTATTGATCTGGCTCAGAATGGTGCCTTGATGTCCTTTTTTTTTTGGGGTTGTTTTTTTTTTTTAAACAGGTGAAGTATTTGGTTTCTACTGTTCTTGCCAAGTTCCAGCTTGTTACAGAGGGAACTGGCAGTGACCTCTCTGAAGAGACTTCCAACCACCTCTCACTAGAAGGGATTTTTGCAATATCTGGAGCAGCTCAGTGCCTCTGCTGTGTGCATCTCCAGCCTTTGGAAGTCATCAGAGGAAAGCCCTAAGGCTGTGACAGTGCTGTTCCTTTGTTGTCTTAAATTCTGTTCCATCTTAGCTAAGATATATGATGGTGATAATTTTACTTCCTTTCTGTTGCTTCTTTTTGTGCAATAAAAATGCTGGCATCAGACTGAACTTGTAGCATCAGTGACAGAAGTTAAAAGCCAGGTTTTATGCCACTGCCAGAGCCTTGGGAGCTGCTTCTTGGGGAATTAATGCCTGGGGTGAGGGGGGGAACTCACAGGGGAAGGGATGGATGTATGCTGGACTTTATTCCTGACTCTTCATAGATCAGCCTTTAGGAAAGTTACTTCAGAGCTTGTGTGCTTTATAGCCAGGATCCTAGAACTTTTGAATGTTAATTATACTCTGTAGCCACCGTCTGAAAAATGATATCTATTGCTCCAGTCTGATCTCACTGAGGCAAATCCCCTTGGCAGACTCACTTGATTCTCATACCTGTGGAGATAAGCCAGATGTTCTTTGCTGCTTTAAGAAGCCATTTGGTCACCTTGCCCCGGTGTTTGATAAATTTTTATTTTATTTCTGCCTAGGATAACAGCATTCTTCTACTGCCAACAACTATATTTAGTCTTGTTGGAAGCACAGTAAATAAGCAGTGTCACAGAATTTGTTTGTAATCAGCTACCTTTTGTTGCGTGATAGCACAGTGAACTGAGCAGACACACAAGAAAGTAGGGTAAAGATGGCACGAGTTCCCCTGAACCTGAATTCTCCAGCTTGAGTGAGTGCCGTATTGCTTTGCAAATAACACTCTAGTAACACAGTTTTTTGGCTTTGACTTTACACACAGGGTTCCATTCTGTGTATTTGTGCTTTCTATAAAATTAGGGTTTTTACACCTATCTCCTTTTTGTCCCCAGCGTTTTGCTTAGGGAGTGTTCTCTCAAGCTTCTACCCCACTGGGTAAGGGAGCACTGTGGGATGCCATCATCAGCCTTGTGTAATTCACTCCGTGCTCAGCCTTATTCAGTGAAGAATAGTTAGTGCACGCTGTGCCTAGCTGCTTCTTAGGTAGCAAGTGTGGGACAACTATCTGCTCATCCCTGGCCACATTACCTGTCACATAGATTTCTATGATGGTGCGAGTTCATTAATGTCCTGGTTTCACTGGGATGGAACCCCAGGCCAGCCATGGTCTGCAGGCCATTAGCAGTTTGGAGTCAGCCAGGGCAGGTGACCTGAGTTGGCTACAGGTGAAGCCCACCCTACAAATGTCATGCTCAGTATGAAGGGGGACGTTTGCTGAGCATAAGGAGGTGTCCTGCTGGGGTTTCCTGACCCTGTGCCACCTCTTGCTCCTGAGGACTGCCTTCCTGTTTTTTGAGGCTACTGTATGTTTGGGCTGAGTATAACTTTGCTTACCTAATACTGGTATTGATATTGGTTTTGCTGTTTTATTAAATCCATTGTGATTGTGTCCCGGTGCTCGGCACTGGTGAGGCTGCACCTCAAGTAGTGTGTCCAGTTTTGGGCATCACAGCACAGGAAAGACGTTGATGTGCTGGAGTGGGTGCAGAGAAGAGCAATGAGACTGGTGAAGGGATTGAAGAATGTGTCTTATGTGGAGAGGCTAAGTGATCTGGTATTGTTTAGCCTGAAGAAGAGGAGGCTGAGAGGAGACCTTATTGCTCCCTACATCTACCTGAAAGGAGGTTGTAGTGAGACTGTTGTTGGCCTCTTCTCCCTCGTAACTAATGACAGGATGAATAAATGGCCACAAGCTGTGCCAAGGGAAGTACAGATTAGATATTAGGAAGAATTTCTTTACTGAAAGAGTAGTTAAGCATTGGAATAGGCTGCACAGGGAAGTGGTGGAGTCACCTTCCCTGGAGGTGTTCAAAAGACGTGTGGATGTGACACTCTGATCACTAGACCATGTCCTGTGGAGGTGTTGGGTAGAATGTTGGACTTCATGGTCTTGGAGGTTTCTTCCAACCTTAACAATTCTATGACTTTCAACCCGTGAGTCTCCTCTCCTTCTTGAACGTTCATCTTCTTGGTTGGGGAGGGGTCATGGGGTGATAGAGCAACTGATATATTTTGGCTCTGGATACAGGTTAAGCATAGACAGTTGATTATATTGAAGTTCACACTGTTAAAAAAAAAAAAGCACCCAACAAACCAACTGGTCTGGCAGTCATCTGGATCCTACCAGGTGAGTAGACTTGTTGTATTTTCTGAGTTACAGCAATAATGTAGAAACAATAAAAGTGAAAATATGTCAATAAAGTATAAATCAGCCAAGCAGAAGAATTTTCTTGATGAAAACTTTAATCTTGAGCACTGCTTGCAACAGGGTGATCATTTTAAAACCCAATGCCTGTACAAGCTAGCAGGTATAAAGTGTAGTGGAAAGCTCCCAGAGAGCAGTGCTGCTCAGCCTTGGAAATCTGTGCCTTCCTTCAGTCTGCTGCAAATCCTTTGTGTGATTGGCTCTGCTGCGAGTCATACAAGTGCACCAAAGGTCCTTAAACCTTTCTTGTGTAAAGGCACACACCTCGGAGCTAGGGGATATGACCGCTTTCAAGCTGCCAGTGAGGAATGCTTTGTTCTCAATGCAAATGTGTAGAGTAGCCCTATACATATTTCACTTTCTCTTCATGTTTAGTCTCAATATGGAGTTTTAAGAAGTCTCTATTGCCAAAAAGCCATCTTGGTAGCAATAAGAAATGGGGATTATAGACTGCTCATGATTTTTCTACCTATGTAGAGCTGCTGCTGGCTTAGAGTGTGGTAAATGTGAGATGAATTGAGCTGTAAAATCTTCATGTGATAACTAAGCATGAAAGCTAAACAAGATGTTATAGGTCACTCTTTGGTCACTTTCTGATATCATACCTTTTCTCCACTACTGTGGTTATTATGGTGATAAGGGAGATGCTGAAGGGGAAAATGCATGTTAAAATGGGAGTTTCTGCTTCACTCTAACATTTTTCTTAAATGCTCTTTCCAGTCTGCTGAAATCCTTGTGCTTGGTTGGTTTGCTGTTATAGGGAAGATCATGTGGGGCACCAGGTAAAGTTGGTGATCTGGGTTTTGTGTCGGCTTTTGTGGGATTCCTGAAACAGTGTTATCCCAGGGAACAAACACCAGAATAAAATAGTCACTACTGAGAAATTTGCCCTGTTTCACCTGTATGTTTTTACCTGAAATGCGAATTCAAACCACAGCTTTGCCTTATCCTTCCTAATTTATCTCAGTCGCTAAGTGGTTGCAGCAGCTTGTGTGGCTCTTACAGCTCCTTTGGCAAAAATGTGGCGAATATTTGTAGGCAGGAAACTACAACCTGTCTCCTTTAAAGGATTTATTTTGAATATTTATTTTGAGGAAATGTGATTAAAGCAGACCATTCCTAAAGAGGTTTAGCTTTTTATGGATTCTTAGACATTCACTGTGGGTGAGGATTTAGGAGGCAGATATGGTCCCTCTTGACTGTCGACCTGCCACCATCTGATTTAGATGAATGGCTATTGTCTCCCAAACGTGAATTCTCAAGTTCAGTTGATAGCATGTGCACATGGGGTTGTGTGCTGGGCACTTCTTGTCGCCATAGGCTGCTTGAGGTGTGAAAAGCTGTAAAGGCTTCTCCGTCGCAACTACTAATTTCTATCAACTTGTCCTGATGTACTCGGATGGCCACACATGCAAATCTCTGCAATGAGAAGGCAGATACTGAGGAGTGACTGGCCACCCACCAGCAAAGTGCCAAATACAGGTAATAAAAGGAGAATGTGGATGGAAAGGATTTTCCGTGGAACAAAACACTCTTGCTCTGTTAAGTTCCCTGTGGCAAACAGCGTGAATGGGGAGATAACCAAGGGGTTTGGTGTGTCCATGGCTTTGCATCCCTCTCTCTGAACACAGGGGTTGCAGCTAGGAAGATAAACCTGTGTTTATCCTGCAGGAGAAGAAGATTTCTAAGAAACCCTTTGTTATGACACATAGTATTTGCATTTTTCAATACTTCAAAATATTTATTGTATTACTTAGAGGGAAGCTACTTGGTTGGTCAGGTGAAGCTCTCAGGGAGGATTCTGCTTCTACAGGGGAGCAGCTGGGCATGTACTATTTTTCAGAAGCTAGCAGGCAGGGGGAGGAGTGGGGAAGACCTACCTGGAGCCAGAATCCTTGAAGAGGATAGTGAGGAGTATGGACCAGTCGGGCAAGCTTCAGGGGATGTTGCATGCAGGTTTGCTGCAGCTCAGCCACTGAGGTAACTGGAGACAGACCTGGAAGTAAGAGCCTTCCTGGAGGGACACAGCAGGCAAGGGGAGATTTGGTAAAAGTCCTTAAAACACTCCTGTTGGTTTTTGTCTAGTGAAATAAGTTTTGAGGGATGCTTGTGCTCCAGATGGAGAGTTGAGGGTTTTTTTTTTTAAAGATTAAAGTTTAGTTGCTATCGTCTTTGGATGTAGATACAACTTCTAGTTTAGTTGTCTGTAATTAAGTAGCCCTGGTTTAATTGCAAGGCCAGATTGCTTGAGATTTCTGTTATAGGCTAAAGCTTTTAAAACTTGTGTAAAGGTGGACTCTTCCTTGTGTCTCTTCTTTGTGTGTGTGCTTATTCTCTAAAATGAAATTATACTAAGAGCTTTGATCTTCAGTTACCCTGATCTTGAATTAGTGGTATCCAATTGCTGTAGAAAGAGACCAAAGGAGGGGAGAAGGGTTTGTACTTAAGTCTCTGGTTTTGTTTGCTCTTTAGAGTTGGCCTCTCTACTCTGGGTGCAGCCGAATTTCATAACGCAAGCTGAATGCAAAGGCCAATGTTATGGTCCACAAACAAAATAAGAAGCAGACTGTGGAATTTGCTTGCAGGAATTTTAAAGAGTCAATGAATAAGACTTAATGGAAGCAATTTTTCCACCCCTTCCCCCCCCCCTTTCTATTTGTAAATCCTCTTGAATTCCCGCAGAGCACTTCACATATGTCATAGTTTGTGACCCTGTAACATAAAAATCTTTGATTCCCACTAGAGGAAGTGGTCTGGTTAGGAGTTGGAGCAGGCAGAGATGAAAACGCAGTAATTCCCAGAGAGTTTGACTCCAGCTGTTGCTTGGTTAAAAGCTACTTTTCTGGCACTATGAATGTAACAAAGCAAGACAAAGAGAAGTCTAGGACGTTCAGATGTGACTGAATTGCAAAAATATTTTCTTAATCAAATGTGGAATTTGCTAATTTTAAGAATATTTTTTTCCCTATAGGAGACAAGCTTAATTTCTAATTTGGCCTTACAAATGCAAGGGTAGAACATGCTTTCCTGTTCAAACTATACATCCCCTGAAATTTCTGGCAATTTTTCTCCATAACTACAGAAATCATCTTCTAAAGCACATCTTGGTGGTGTGTAGGAAAGCAGCATTTGGGCCTCGTGGAAATGAGGTCTTTATGAAGAGTTATAGGGACTGATTTTTATCTGTGCTGGGCTAAGTAGTTTGGCAGGACAGAGAGGTAAGCACTCTTGCCCTCTGTATGATCCTCTGCTCCCAGGATGGAGCAGTGTCTCCTTTTGTTCTGTGAAATTGCTGGGTTTCTAAGCAAAAGAGAACTCTCCTAGGTTTATTTAAAGTTCATCATATCTGCCCTTAACATCCTTTCCTGAACTTTTAAGCTTTAAAAATAGAGATCAGGGCAAAACGGGAGGAGATTTGAAGGGAAAGAAACACTGTAAGGTCCTTTTTTCTGTTTAAGTAAATGTCGGGCTAAGTCAATGATTGATTCTCTAAACTGTCTTATTTGATAGTCCTGTACATTATCTATGACATGCTGGAGCAGTGAGGGAATCCTTAGCCTGTAATGTACATTCACCTGTTTTCCTTGGGTCTCAGTAAGCTTTCTCCAAGTGATGTGGTGGGGTGTGAAGAGATGTAAGCTGTAACGGAGGCCACTGCCTGCCGGATGTGACTCCTCATGTGGCTTGCAGAACTGGGTCTCACCAGCTGCCAGATACCCGTTTGACCTTCCAAACTATTGTTTGCCCTTCAGATGTACTATCAGAGTGCCCTTGCTTGATAGCTATTCTTTTGAGGAAAATGAAGTTTCAGAAGGAATCTTTCTCACACTAAAATAGGAATATGTACTTTAAAAATCTGTGGCAGGGAACTGTAGATTGTATTTCTTAGAAACTCAGATGGTGTGCAAAGGACAGGAAAGCAAAGCATTTTTCATTTTATTCTTTTGATCACTTGGATGTTTTCAAAGAAGTCTATTCCTTTCAATTTTGCCAGCAACACAAATTAAGTGGGTTGTCTCCCATTGTGACATGATGTGAGCGATGGATGTTGCTGCATTGCCACCTAATGGGGAGGTAGATAAAGAAACGGTGCCCTGTCCCTAGCGGTGCTTTGGTGGTGGCAGGGAAGGAACTTGAAGAGGAAAGGCCAGCTGAGCACCAGTCTCCAGTGACTGGCTCATAAATACTCAAGTAGGGGTTTCTGATAGGGTTGAACAGGAGCTACAATAAAGGAGAATGACTGGGAAGCACTTGCTGGCCTCTCAAATTCAATACCATAGGGAGTGAAATGGTCATCACTGATCATTCACTTGAATGTTTCAGTTTGAAGCCTAGTCTTCCTAGTTTTAAGTTTTGCTCAGAACAGCTGATTTAGCAACAACTACCTTGAGGGGTCTGTGTATCTTTCATATGTAAATTTATGGCCAGGGCACCCCCAGCATCGTTTTCACTGAAAGTGCAGCCACAGGAGTTTGGGATCACGTTAAGATTTTTCTAACACTGTATTCCCATTAAAATATTTTTTTTTTAAATCTTAAACTGCCTAGATACTTTAAATATGTTTAGCTGAAAGGGATATTTGCTGTACGTACTGTATCTCTAAATTAAATATATTCTGGATTTAATGAGCCAGGAGAAAATATGCAGTGTCATCTGCTACTGAAAGTGTATTCTCATATTTCTATAACTTGCAAGCACATTTTAGAGGTACTGTCAAATTATGTAAATTAACAAAGCACTTTTGGCTGATTTTATGCTTCTGTAAGTATTTGTTGTGCATGTATATACCTGTTGGATGCTTATGTTAATGATTATTTAGAAGTACTCAGAGGTTTAAGTAGTAGGATTAGTGTTACCAACCCCCAAAATCATGAATGCCAACATTCATCCTGAAAAGCTGTGTGCTTACAAAATTCTGAGGCTTCTTTCATGACTGTTGCTAATTATTTTTCAGTTAGTGGTTGAAGCTGCTCCTCCCAGGGCTGAAAAGACTGGTCTGGGCTCTGAGGCATGGCGTTTTGTCACTTACTAGAGGAAACTGCACTTTCTCTTCTTTCTCGCTATTATGGACAAGAAGGGTCCAAAAAGAGAAGTCAAGGGGCAGCTGCTGTTCATTCACGTAACAGTTCCAAAGTTTTCATGAGAGAGTTGTCTGTGTGCTACCTGTACCTCCTCTCTTTCAGAGAATGTGAACTTTTACTTGTGCACCACAAAAATTAGAGCAGGAGCAGCCCAAGTCTGCATCAGAGAGATTTCCTCCCCTTGCTGAATAACTTGAGACAACACAGCTTGCTATGACTTGGCAGAGGGGGAATAATGTTACCAACATTTTGCCAACAGAATATAGTTGTTTCTGTCTGAAATGCTCTTGCCCTTGTTTTAATGATTTTCAGTGCAGTCAAGAAGGCATTTCCTTCCATCTTCAATGGAATTCTACTATCTGAAGTGTAATATGGTGGGTTATAGGCTATTTGTTTTAAGTTTATATCAAAATATATAGCAGATGACAATTTCCCGCATGAAAAATAGTTGTATGCAGTTATATAGTTGGAAAATAGAAGCATATTTTCTGAGAGTGAAAAGCTCTTCACGACCACAGACTTAAGGAGCTTTTTCACTATTTGGTTGAGGTTTTTGAGTCGAAGATTATATTTGGAGGTGATACTATGCCCACTGCAAGGCAGATAAGTAGCATCCAAGGATTTAATACCAGAGCATTGCATTGTTCAGATTTTTGTTCAGACAATTCAAATTTTCTTATGTGTTATACATGGATCATGCTTTACACATTAAAGAAGTGTTTTCTTGCAGTTGCTTATCAGACTCAGCAGATGCTACTGCACAGAAGAATGTAGTTCTATTATTTTGTCATACAGACACAGCACTGCATAGAATGATATTTATTTTGTGTCTGCAGAGCATTTATTATCATTGCTGAAAGATTCTTAACATAAGGTAAATACCACATTTACAGGAAGGCTGAAGGCGAGCTCAGTTTTTATTAAAAGAAGCCTCTTTGGCTACCAGCTGTGCAGTAGAGGAATTTTAATGTATAACCTGCAGGGTAGCCATCCTGCTTTAAAATATACATTTTCTTAATTACATATATAGTAAGAGGGGATCTAATTTCCCCACAAATAGTTTATCATTGTATGTAAACTGAAGGGGAGAAGTCTATGTGTTCTATTAAGATCCAGACACAAGTTGCAAATTGCCATTTAAAACAAGAAGTCTGGTTCTGTGAGGGACTTAGGGTACTCGTAAAGTCTCAGAGGACACTTGGCTCAATTGTAACCGTATTTTAAATATAGGGATGTATGTTTACTTTTCTTAGAAGGGAAGGAACATACTGACAGAAAAGATATGGGAAGATACTTCTTTTCCTGGGGATGAAAAAGCAAAATGAATATATTTTTCTTCACCTCACACTATTCCCTACCTTTTTAACCAAGGAATCCCAGGGAGAGCACTGCTAAGGAACTGAAATAAGACAGCCTTGTTGCACTGAGAGGGTTTTTGACAGCCCAGGTATTGCCTTGAATAGTGTTGGAGAATGACAAGGCAGGAAAATCTTGACAAAGTACCCATTCGCTATTCCCAAAGTTGCTGGTACTGCTGTTGAGTCTTACTACTTTCAACTAGTGCTGGAAAGGGAGTATTCAGATATGTTGTTTGGGCAGAATGTGTCCCTCTGCTGTAAATTAAATAGATAAGCCAGTTCACAGGTGGCTGGTAGCCTGTGTGAGCTCATGAGCTGCAAGAAGTTTTGATTATGTGGGGTTTAGAGCTAGAAAGGTGGTGGTCAGGGAAATCTGCCTCGCTATTCATACTAACAGCAGTATGGTCTTTCTAATGCTGTGTAAGGTGCAAACTGTTTGCAGGGCGAGATGACAATTACTGTCACGAATAAAAGCTGATCCATGGAAAAATGCGTATAAAAATCCACTCTGGGGAGCAGAGACCATTATCATCTCTGAAAAGCTTGAAACCCCAAATGCTTGAGTGAAGAGAGCTGCTCACTGATAACTGTTGTGCAAGGGCCTGTATCCTTGTTGAAAACGCTTAAAATCATGGTCTTGACAGACCAACCCATACCTGTTTCTGTAGCCTGTAATTTAGTCTCATTTAGAGCTCTGTGAAAACTTTGGTGCGGCAAAGTGGAGCTGATATTAATTTTTGTCTTCCACTGAAAAACACATTGATGCTACTTTCATTTCAGCAATCATCGTGCCCATGGAGTGCATGTGTGTGTGTGTCAACAGAAGTCTCTAGGATTTCTTTCCAGAAAGCGTTGTCAGGCATTGGAATGGGCTGCCCAGGGAGGTGGTGGAGTCATCCCTGGAGGTGTTTGAGAGCTGGGCAGATGTTGTGCTTAAGGACATGGTTTAGTGGTTTTTGATAGGGCTGGGAATAAGGTGGGACTTGATGATCTTGAAGGTCTCTTCCAGCCGAAACTGTTCTATGATTGAATTCTATGATTCTAATTTTTTAGTGCCGCCTCCTTCTCTCCCTCCTCCTGTGTTTTTTGGTTTGTTGTTGTTGGGTTTGGGGTTTTTTTTGGTGAGTTTTCCTCCTAGCCCAGTTTCTCTGAATGGAGAAAGATGTTCACAGTTTACAGCAGCCCCCCGACCCACTCCCAGAGGCCTCCAAATGTGGTGCGCTCCCAGCTCTCTCCCTGGGGAGAGAGAATTGCCTGGGGAGGGGCTGATGGAAAATCTAGTTGGTGGAAAGGGTTGTGGGAAAACAGAGGGCCTGGTGGAGTGCCCCTCTCTGGGTCATGTAAATGCTTTGACCAGACTCTCCCACCCTGAGCTATCAAAACAGAGCATGGGTGCTGGGCAGGGGCAGCCGATTCTCCCCGTGTCGTGAAATTGCTGCTTCTTTGTACAAGTACAGAGCATTTCCTATGTGGTAGGGGAGCTGTAAATTTTTAGAGTGCTTACTGTTGTTTTCAGGGACAGCGGGAGAGGAGGTGCCCAGGGGATGAGGTGGACACAATTATCTGAATTTGGGTCTTTTTTGGAAAAACATGGCAAGTGGGGAGTTACCTCTTGTTCAGTGAGTCTGAAACTAAAATAATTCTGTAGCTTTTCATTTTTATTTATTAGATAGCTACCAAAGGTTTGATACACTGTTATACATGGGAAAAAAAAAAAATCCTTTAGAGAGGTTTATGGAAATTGGCTTATTTTTCCTTTTGTTTTATTACTCTGTTATACATGAGGTATGCATGGAAATATGCTCTGTTTAATGAAACGCTGGTGATTTCCCGCTGTGGAAAAGACTGGCTTATCTGAGCTGTCACACTTGCCTGATATTAATTGATTAAATATTCATTTGCTAATTTTGGATCCCGTGGTTTTGTGAGCACAATGAACAACCTGCAGAGGTCACAGCCACTGCTGCTAGAGCAGGAACACCAAGTGGAGAGCTGGTGGCTTCTGGGAGGGGGGAAAAAACACTGCATATTTCCCCACCAGTATGTGACCTTTTGTGGTCCTCGGTGGTGTGTCCTGGACTCCGAGTTGGTGCTTCTGTTGTGGTTCTCCTGTCCTCACTGTGTGACCTCCCTTCAGGTTGTATTCCAGCAACCCTCAAGGCATTTGGTCTTGTTCTTTCCTGCTCTCACCTGCCTAGGTCTTCTTTGCCCTCCATGGTGAGGAGTCTTACCATCAATCCTGTCCTCAAGCATCTACCCACAGACTGTTCAGGGTCTATCTGTGCTATTGAAAAATTGCTAGTGTGCACTGTCCTCTGGTACCAGTTAACTCCTTGTACTGAACTGCAATGTACATCTCCAGGAATGAGACCTGTGTGAAAAACTAGTAGCTCTGCAGAAAAAAAAAATGGGAAATGCTTGCAATTAGATTTCCGTTACACGGGGAAAGGAGACAATAGCATTTTCTTCTCTTTGTTCAGCCCGATTCCTTTTTAAACCATATTAAAATGCATCAGAAGTGCCAGCCATTATAAAACTCTGAGATACCAAGCGAATGAGGTAAGTAAAATTAGCGGCAATTGTGCTCAGACTACGTTCAACTGAGAAATATTAGCAAGATGGCTCCCTGGAGACAGCCTGGCTTTTAGGGGAAGCAGAGAGGCAGTTGTAGTGATGATGAGGTCTCATGACTTAGTTATGAGACATCAGATATTTATTTTAAAACTTATGTTATCAGAATTTCAATATTTTGTGTGCCGCTTCAGGTACTGTCTTACTACTCTTGCTGATTTTTACACAGCCCTGCTTGAGAAATGAGTGAATTTTAACAGACACTGTAGCAAAAGTTTGCTTTGTGTTTGTCATTTGAAGGGAAGGTTATTCAAATGATGGAACCCAAACAAAAAAACTGTCCAAATAGGACTCGGAAATTAATAAAGCAGGGCACAAAGCAAGCAATGCATCAAAACAAGGGTTTCTTGATACATTTGGGAGCTCTGATGTAGCTAAAATTAGTAAATGGAACCAGGTTCAGCCTCTTTCTGCTGCTTCATTTATGTAAACGTACCACTTGAAGAAGGGTTTGTGGATGTTTATTTTTGTACATCAATTAAAATACACATAAGCTTTTTAAAAATCACATAAAAATAAAATATTTTCTTTCAGTCATCCAAAAAAAAATAGAAGCAGGCACAAAAAATTTCTAAGACAGGCACCGATAAACCAAGATCAGACTGGGGTAGTGAGGTTCTCCTTTAGGTGTCTAAGCGGTGCTGAAGGGGACCTCGGAGAAATTAAGAGCGATGTGGGGATTGGTGAGGGAGTGGTGAGCAGGGACAGCTGGAAGAATACTGCTCCTGGCCCTGGCCAGCAGCTTGCTAGCTGCCCTGACCCTGGCTTTGTGTGCCTGTTGTCCCTGGGCTACTGAGGTGTGGGCTTTCCAGGTGTTTGTAGAAGGGAGTGGTTTTTGGCAGAGGAACGAGTTAAATGTCTGAAAATAAAGTTATGCATCTGTGAGTCTTTCCTCATCTTTTGCGTAGCTGCCAGTTTCTGTGAAACCAGTAGAATTGTAATACTCTCAAAGAGCAAGTAGAGCTTAAATTGGTCAGTGTGTTGAAAAGCTGCTGGGAGGACAGATAGCTGGACAAACACACATGTAAAGTGATTGCACAAGACTGGCTTCTCTGGGGAAATTGGATGGAAAAATCTGCTTTGGACAGAAGCTTTCACATAAAGGATGCTTATGTCTGCTCATCGTGTATGCATGAAACTTCATTTAGCATTAACGAACATCAAAGGGGAGACTAGTTTACCATAATCTTAGTTATGGGACACAAGTCTTGTTTTGAATTTTATTAAAAAAAAAGTTTGTGTCAATGTTTTGGTTATAAAAATGGAAAAAAAAAAAACCATGAAGAATGTTGTGGGGTTCTTAATTAGTATTTGTATTCATCAATGTTTGACAGTTGTTTTCACCAGATATTGGGTCTAGTTATTTCTTAAAGTAATAAACTAAGCTGCTTTGTTTATACAATCATTTTTGTATGCAGTGTTCAATTATTGTAGACTGGTCAGGTGTGAGACTGAGATTTTTTTTTTTTTTTCCCTCTCAAACATGAGGTTTTACTATGTGTGCCGGACTCTGCTTGCAGAGAATTTGTAAGTCTGTGGCTAAGGTCAAGAGCAATGTGTGGGTGACTGGGTTTTCTGAGATGATAATTGTACAGATATAGTGCTTCAGTTGACTCCTAACTGTTGTGACACATAATTCATGACGGAATCCTCTACCTGAAGAGTACTGCCAAAATCCGACTATAATGTGATCTTCTCCATCTTTCTTTGAATGTGTAATTAAATAATGTTAAAGGACATCTTGCCTTGAAATGTGGAGGCGAGCGGCTAGGGTAGTTGCTGCCTTTGAATTACAGGCCTTTCAATACTGTTCACAAGTGACTTATTACAGACCAATTTGTCCATGCTTGCACCGCTGGAAGCAGAGAGTTAGCATCTGGATGTCTGGTTTCTACAGACTAGCAACCATAAGCATTAGATAACTTCTACTAAATGATAGATTGGTATATAACTGTAATGCTTTACTAATCAATCTCCTGCTGATCCTGTTTCCCAGAATTGATGCTGTCATGAGAAAATTGAAGATGGCATTTGATGAAGATGGCAGAAGAAAATTTATATAGCAGAATTAACCATCTCAAAGAAATATTTTTCACTCCTCCTGAAATGGGGAGCATTTTCATCAGTGGTTCCTGTTAGACTTTTTCAACACTGAAATAACTTCTGTGACCTACCTTCTAATGCAGTGAATGGTGCTGATCGCAGCAGCCATGCCATGCTGTTATGGCTTCACTCTGTCTCTTATTCCTTCAGGTTATCTAGGCTTATTAAACTAGTTGGAAGTTATGTAATTAAAAATTAATAATGTCAGGCTTGGTAGAAGAAAAGGAAAAAGACAAATCTAAATAGGTTTTTTTTCACACATTCTCTGATGACTTCAGAGATATTTTATATATATATATATGGATTATTTGCTAAATTGATAGGTTTTTTGCAGATATTTCTGTAAATTTTCTTAATGTACCAAATTGATCCATCCACACCCACTTATTATAAGAGTGGACTTTCTCCACACATATGAATGTGCTGACAGCAAAATCCTGCTGGAGGGGTGAATAGATTTTCAGGACAGATGTGTTTGTCACAAGAGCCTGTCTTGGAAGCAATCATTCTTAAATTCTTTAATTCTTAAAATGTCTTGCTGCGTTGATGTAACTTTGTGCACGATGAAATTAGTACAAAAATGCTTAGTGTCCATGAAAACTGAAGGTGTCTGAATTTGCTGGGTACTTATGGCCTTGTGGGGGCCAAGTACTTATAGTGCCCTTTTACCTCTGTGCATGTGAAACTTCCTACATTAGTATTTTCATATATAACTTGCAAGTATCTGATACCAGAGGAAAAATAAACTTTGAAAAACAGAGTCATTAATTCTGGTATATCCAATTTAAGTGCCCTGAATTAACACAGTAATTTCTTGACAAGTAATGCTCAGTTATGTGCTCTTGGGCAAATAATGTTCCATCCAGCTCTTTCTTCATTACTTGATTGCAAAACACAATCAACAGTGCTCTTCACCATGAGACCTTTGCTGAGACAGGAGTTTGTTTCAACTTAAGGGATAGAATTATCCAATCATTTAAAAACAAAACACCCGTATAAAGATTATAAGCAAATGAGATTCTGTTATTTGCTCCTAATTTAAAACTATTTGAGTAGACTAGGAACTTTCTTTGAATTGCTGAGTGTGGCTTCTGCTATAATTGGGAAATCCATTCATTCAGAGGGACAAGTGCACTTTCTGGTTTTTAAACTTGCTCTACTGTGTGAGTAGCAAATTGCTATTAAGTTTTACACGTCAGCTGTATCCACAATGTTTGCATTAGAGCAGGAAGAGGGAACCTTTCTTTAGTTCACAACTGAAGAAAGTTTCCAACCACATTTGCTGTTTGGCTAAAATCGTTCTAATTCAATAGTGATGTAGGGGAAAAAAAAAAAACCTGCTATATTTTCCCCTATCTGGCTTCCCAATCCTCCTTTTGATAATGAAGCAATAATGCTCAAGGAAAATAGTTTTCTGATTGTGTTTGTTTACAGTCCTTACTTAGGCTGTAGAGACTCATAATCTAGTTAGGTAGGTAGTAGATAAATTCACAATATTTCAGCCTTTTCTAGTAGGGTGAACGGATCAGAGATATAGTCCAGTCAATATTGTTGCAATGTGAAAGTTAGGTATGTGTCTAGATGTGACATGAATCTGAAGGTGATGTGATATAATAAAGATTTTTTTGGTTTTTTTCTGTCATTTCATTACAGGTGTTCATTTAGGAAGAGTTTGTGAGATTGAGGTCTCTGGAAAGAGCCTTTGTTTAACAGGTCAGTTCATTTACTGTTTTACTATAAATGGCAAAATTAAATTCTCAGCTTTTTTCTCTTTTCTGATATCCTTGTGAACAAAGCACAGGTAGATAGAACAATTTGACTGCAGCTCAATGAGTGATATTCTGTGTCGGTAATATAGGTAATGTGAGCTTTTCTTCTTCCTGTGATAATTTCTACACAAATTAAAAGGGATTGTAAAGTTGCTGATTGGCCTTAAAGTGTTGAGGGACGTATCTTGATTTTTAGGTACAAAGATCCATTTTTGTCTTTTATTTACCACATCTTACCTTTTAAAACACACATTCTTCTCTCTCATTCGATTTCATTTTTCTGCCAGTGCTACCACAGGTGGTTTTGCATGCATTTGTGTAGCTATCTCATATCCTTTAACTAACATCTACAAGGAATTTTAGACTCATAGTTTTCCTGGTTTGAGTGACAATAGTATATTTGTTTATTAGTTGTACCTTAATAAATTGTAAATCATTACTCGAAAGTATGTCTCCATTAGTTATTGATTTAAACTTGAAATTAAACTGACAGGTCGTCCAGAGTAAAACAGATTTCTTGCAGTGATAGGAAATCTATGGTTTTGTTTCAAATATATGTCTAAAATAGCTTCATGTGTGTTTAGCTAACAAAATCATGTATGGGTTGCCTCCAGTCAATGCAAGTGTAAGACATGCTGTCAGTAATTAGTATGCACTGCCAGACTGATTATACCGACTTTTTGACCTATTTTTTAACAGAAACTAGGGCAGTCCTTTGGATTGCCTTTCCCTGTCCCTGGATACCCTGCTGTGTTATGTTCTTCATATTTGACATTATAACATTCAACTGCAGTGCCAACTGCAGAATATTCCTTGGGGCTTTTCGTTGAAACAGATGTAACAGATGTCTGCCCACTCTGAAGTGCACAGCCGTTTCTGATAACAGTCACACAGTAAATTATTTTCCTGCACTGTTTATTAAAGATTACTTTAGTCAAGAGCATCTTTTGGAGTATACTGTGTGGAAGATTCTTTTGGAAATAAAAGAATCAGACTGATCTAAAAGACTCTTCTCTGTCCCTTCCCACCATGTTCAGTTGCATCTCAGGCTGCAAGGTATGGCTAATGACTTAATAGCCTGTTGGGTGACTAGGAGCTAATAGTATTAACTATTAAACTATCAGACATATGCATACTGTTGTACATTTGTGGTAGCTATTGAGAATTAAAGGTCTAAAAGATACTGTCAGGGTATTCAGTAATGCATGGCTTTGCTAGGAATACATTTTAAGATGCTTTAAAACAATTACAACGCTGCAGACTTCAGATATTCAAGACTAGACTAAAACCTTTTGCTTTGCTCTATTTATAAGCTGCTCCTTAAAGTCTGTACCTCCAGGGAACTGGGAGTATGTGAGTGGCAGCATCTACACAAGCCAAACAGGCAGATGAACTGAACCATGCTAAAAGAAGAGGGGAAGCAAGAGGTTGGCTGTGGATGTGAGAGTGGGCAGAGGAAGAGGAGGAGGAGGAAACAGTAACCAGAGAAAGTGGGAGCTGAGAACTCTGCCTAAACAGGGATGTGTGGAACAGATGCTTGGGGCTGGAGTGGATATTTGTCTCAAAGAGATGTCTGGCCTGGATGCTGAAATGAAGGCCAAGAGGAATGTGGGAGGAAAGGAAGGCTTGGGTAGAAGATGAAGATATGAGATGGTTTCAGTGGAGGAATTGAAGGAGAATTTGTGACTCTCTTGAAGGTCATGGTTGTGGGTAGATGTCCATCCCTGTGTGTGCAAGAAGGTAGACATGGGAGCATGTGATGCTGTATGGGGTGTGTCTGTGGTTTGTTTTTTTTTTTTCTTTCAGGGAATAACACTGTGTAGAAACAAAATGACCTGTTTGCCTGAACTTCTTCATGGTCTTCAGAAAAATATATAATCAGTCTATGCAGAGGCAGTCCTGTAACTGTTCCTTCAATGAGCATTCCTTTCTGTCAATCCCTAATCATCAGTACTTAGCCCTCTTTCCTGTTTCAACCTTTGGAAACAAACCCATGGATGCCATCCATCCCTCCTTATCTGTGCTGCTCTGACCAGAAGCTATCATCTACTCGGGTGGTGGGAATACTATCCTCGAAGCTACCTTTTTCCTACACTTTTATCCTCCCCTGTATAACCTCTGTACAGTATTTGCATACAGCCTTTGTGCTGGGATTAAATGGGTCAGTAAATGGTATTGGGTTGTTTGAGACTGGTTAAGGAGAAGGCCTGTTCTTCATAGTTGACTGAACAAGCAAAAAGAGTTTGGTCCTACTCTTGGTGAGAAATCTTGGTGTTTCTCATCAGGAAAGCAAGCTATGAACAAAAATAGGCAGGTGTTCTTGTGTCCTACATGAATAGGATGCAGCTTCAGACACTTCTCTGTGTGTGAGGCTGTAAAGCCACATGGCTCTCCCTGAGAAATTTGACTCATGCTTGGAGTCAAATGACTAATGTTGAAAATCCCACTCGATTTACTTGTCTGAGTCAGGAAAGGTTTCTTTCACTGTTACACTGAAAATGCCTATTCGTGTCTCTTGGTCTATGATAACACACTTATTACTGAAGTTGTATCTGATTTCTCCACGAAGACATTACTTGATTTTTAAGTCAACATATTTGATTTTTTTTTTTGTCAGACATAATTAACAACATTGTCTTCTGGCTGGAAAATTAATTCTAACCATTGTGTACAGTGTTATCCTAGCAAGTACAATCACTTCATGCATATGTAATAGTCTTACCATGTCATAATTTCTTATTTTGCCACTGCATTGGAGTAATGATAGAACTTGTTCTACCTTCAACAGTACGTTTCAGCGTTTGAAGTAAACGACCTTGTGGTAGATTTTAGTAATCTGGGGATGACTTATAAATCTCGTCACAAGGTTCATTCTTGGATGCATCTGCTTTGCTTGCCCAGATCGTGGCAGTTCAGTGGAGTCCACTTTGAGTGCTAAGGGATCCCATTCTAGTGCAGGGATTCATCTGGAGCAGTTTTTCTAGCTGACAGTTTTGAAGGCAGAAGGTGGTGGAGAGACCAGGCAGATTCCTGCTGAGCACTGAGGAGGTAGGGCAGCTATTTGAACTGGACTGTGCAATGCCATCGTGATGATGAAGATTCAGTCTTTTGGTGCTTCATACAGTAGCACACTTTTAATGTTGCAACTAACGGATAGAATGCAAATAAAACTTCAACTGAACGCCCAAATTTCTTGAAGACATCTTGGAAACTAAAAGCACAGCAAAGAGGTCATTTGTGGGTCCTTAGTACGGTGACTGAACTAGCATTGACTCTGACCCTGAGAAACAGTGTTCTTTATGCAGCTTCAAAGCTACTGGCTTGCTTTCTTCATATGTTCCCTTCCGAGATCATAGAACACCCTGGGTTGGAAGGGATCTCCAAAGGTCTTCTAGTCCAACCCCCTGTCAATGAAGTTATGCTGCATTCTATTGCTTCTTTCAGTGACCATCCTGCGATTCATTGAAGAACCAGAGTAGTCCTGTGTTCTGTGTTTAGATGTGTTTCTCAAGGAGGTACTGCAGGTGACAAGACTGGTTGTGCTTTCTCTCCATGGAATAAATAAAATCAGTTTTGGAGCTGATTTTTTTTTTGTTGTTTTTTTTTTTAAGAACTGGAGACCAATAAATAGTTTTTAGGTCCATTTAATTTAGATTTCTGTGGATTAAGTCCAAGGACTCTAGACAGCTTCTTAATGAAATAAATCTGCTTGCTTTTGAACTTCACTGAAGGCACATTCTTTTCTTGGGTCACAGACTTAGGTCAGTATGAGAATAATGATCTTCAGGTGTAAAATATACAGGCTGTTGTTTCATTTAATATTGAGTGATGATTGCACAGTGGTATGCTTGATCCAATCACGTCTCTGAGGTGGCAGCAGTCCCAGAATTTTGGGGAGCATAGGATATAAAGAGTAGTAATGAAATTTAGTAGAGAAGATGCTTAAAGGCATAGATTGTGACAGTTATGAATTATGTGTAACTTTAATATTTCCACTACAAACAGCTGCATTGAGATTTTTGTAAGTCTCGTTTATCAATTGGTATCATTTATCATTTGAAAGGAGAAGATACAGGTATTCATGGGGTGTTTGAGTTTGTTCATTTTTTATTTTGGGTTTTTTTTTAATATGTTGTCCATGGACTGAGTAGTTGTTTTGTGTGGGTGAAATACTGATGCTGACAGATAATACAGAAGAAAATTTGCTTGCTGTGACCAAGAACTTGGGTCAGAAAAGAGATCTGTGATAGTCAATTATGTTTTGGTTTTTTTCTCTCACACTTTAGTTTAAGCTCCTGTTCACACCCATGTTTAACTACAGAAGAATTGGAATATATCTCTTTGATCTGAAAAAATAGCATCCTAAACAAATTTGCAGCATATGCCATATCCTTCAGGTTTTCATTCAGAAATTTATACAAATGAAAAATGCTGTTACAAAGTGCAGCCTGTTTCCAGCTCTCAAGCACTAATTTAGCATGCTAATCCTGGTCCTGCCTAAATGTACATTCTTAACAGAATCTCAAGTGTCAGTGGTGTCACGGAGAGTGATGTTTCTTCTTTTCTTTCCTTCTGAAAATGAAGCATAGATATATAAACTCCTCAAGGAAGATCTAGACTGTAAAGAATTATATAATGGTACACCTTTTAAGAGGTACTGGCTTTTTCAGTAGTTTTTGTGGCCTTTTACCTCCTGAAGGTATTCTATTCTATTCAAAAACATGTACATTCCATAACTAAGACACTTTTATCTTCTTCTGGGACTTAAAGTATTTTGAATAAGAAAGCTAATTTCTTTCAGATGTTTGTATTTGATCACTTTACTCCATTTACCCAGAAGACTTTTCAAAGGAGAGACAGAGTTTGACTGTGGACTCTTTGAGATGTGTTAGTGAGCCTGAGACATTTGCTATATGTGACTGGCCTCTTGTAGCCTTGAGATTCAAGGAGTGGCACAGATGCATGATTTTTTTTTTATTAAAAAAAAAAAATTCCTACCATTTCAAGAAAAGAGCACACTGTTCTAAGAAGGGAAAAAGAAATGCTCACAGTGACATTGTAATAAAAAAAAAAAGTAAACTTGGCCAGTTGTGACCAAGACTTTTGGGACAGAGGAGAAACTCTTTTTTTTTTTTTTTTTTTTTTTTTTTTTCTTGTTCAGTGATTTATTTGATGGTAGCTTCTTCAGACCTGATGCGGAACAGTGTGTCTGAGGAGATGTTCATATTGAAGATGAGGGTAAAACTCCCTTGCCTTTCCTCTTTTGACTCTCCACTCAGGGTATCCAGTGCTAAACCATGATGATTTTTCATTTCACTTCCAAGTGTATTTTTTTCAACACTGTTTTTGGGTTTAGTTTAATCACATAAAACAGCATGCCTTGAAAAAGTCACAAGTAGAAGATAGTAAAACTGAGTTATTGGAGATAGGATTACCTATGGTGTGTACATGTATTGTGGATTTTGAAATATTTCCCTTATAAGTACAGGGAATGTTGCAGAAATCACAGCAGTGTTAATCCAGGCTGCATAAAATCCTATTTTCATAATAATGTTTGCAAATATATTGCAAATCTGCAAATACCAGAAACTACTTTCTTTGGAAGGTGAACAGTAAGCTTTTTGGGTTTATGCAGTGGTTGCTAATGAAAAATCTTGATCTTGCAAAACTTTTAACAAGTTTAAGAAGGGTTCTTCTGGTCATGGGTAAATGACGTGATTAGAAACTGCGAAATAAATACTAGTTTGAAGGTTGGGCTAGAAAGATTCATCAGAAAACACTGATTTGGAATAGTGGTAGCTTGAAAATAAGTTTTCTTCAGCTGGCTGACAAAGTGCACCTATCCTAGAAGAGAAGAGGTGTTCTCTGATGGTGTCTCCTTTTGTGTACAGTGGTGATACAACTGCTGCTTCCTTTCAGCAAACAAAAAGCTGCAACAAAGCAGCTTGTCAGGAGATGTAATGATTTTGGCCGCTCTGTTGTGAAGTACAATGCAGCAAAGATGTGTCAGGTTAAGAAGAATAAGCCACTGTGTGTGTCTCCTGAATCTTACACTGTGATAAGGAAGGGTGAATGAAGCTACAACCAGAGGTCAGGCTGTGGATGTTTTTTGACTAGCTGTGTTACAGGTGGTCCATGGTAGTGCCATTTGCCAGCGTTGCCCAGCACTAATATTTTTTTTCTGTAAAATGATCATTTTGCATCATTAGGGCACTGAATTCTAGATTTTGGTGCAAACTCCCACATTTCAGGTTAAGGTTTTCTTTTATTTGCACTTTTGTAGTTATGTCTACGAATGATGGTTTGGGAAAAATAAAATCCTTTATCCCTTTAAAACAAACAATCATCTTCCAAATATTTCAATTTACAGAACTAATTTTTATCATGCCAGTCATAGGATCCTCTACTGACAGCCCAGGATGTGTTTCTCCCTACAGAAACCTACTCAAACCTGACCAGATTTTGAGCTCACCTAGAGACTTTAGCTTTCTTTAATTAAAATTTGATCTTTAATTTCTTACTTCAGTAGGAAGGAGCAGTTTGTCTTCAAAGGCTAGTTTAACATTAGCGCTTAAAAATATTGAGCTGGATGGTAGATGTTAATTATTATTCCTCATAGTCACACCAGAGCTAGACCAGGGGCTTCTAATCAGATACCTAATGGATTGCTACGCTGTAGTTTGGGAAAAAAAAAGATATATTCAGTGATGCCATTGCTGCATTTTTATGACTGCCTGTGGGAGAATTTTGTATTGAACATGTTTCTAGCAAAAATCAAATTGTTTTTCATTTTGGTAGCAAAAAAGTATTTGTCAAGATTAATAAGAAGTTGTAAGACTTGTTACTTTTAACAAGTGGGAAACGTAACGTATGCTGAAAATAAGCAAATACCAACATGTGGCAGAGTGCCCCAACACTGACTTAAAGCACAGGGAATATTTTTCCCTGACTCTGATGAGCTCAGGGTTTGACCCATTTATTAAGCAGTCTTTGTGTTGCTTAGTAGTATTATTTTCTAAACTCTTTTTCCTTCATACATTCCTGCTATTAACTGAAATATTTTACCATCTGTTTTGGGTGGGGTACAAAATCGATTACTGATTAAAATATTTCCAAGCCTGCCTATAATTTAAATGTAAAAACATGTCAGTTTAAGTGTTATTGAATTTAAATGGAAATTGTGACCAGATTAATAATGTGTTGAGTCTGTATGATGGCACACGTCCAAAGCATCCTCTCGGTGCAAACCACTACATCTGCATTTCATGACTTCAGGGGAATTCCAAGATACTTCCATGGGGTTTTACTGCAGAACTCTGTAACAAGCAATGGATGTCTTCTGGTCAAACAGAATCATAGAAAATATTTGAGCTACGTGTGGCCTAGTAGTATGTCTCCCTTACTGATACTGCAGAGGTTTATTTATGGAATGTTTTAATGCAGTTTATTTCTTCAACTTTTAGCTCAACAACAGTTTAATTTAGGCACGCAAGTGTTTGAGCAGGTAAGAGAATGAGAGAAAGAGGTGGGATATGGTTACTAACAGTAAAATATTAGAGCATTCTGCTAACCCATCTGTACATGGGATTCTGTAAATCCCAGAGCTATGTGGAGAAATGAGTGTTTGAGTGCCTTGATCTTGGAATGGCTGAGAAGTATGAAGAACAGGAAGAACAACTGGAAAGAAGTCATGATTTGATGGAGAGAGCTTCGTCATGGAGCATCAGCAAGTTCCTGTATGAAGGTGTTGCTTGTAATTTCTGTCATATAGCCACATAGCCATCACTACAACTTCATGGACCTCAAGCAAGAGTACTCCATGGGACTCTTAACTATAGATGTGGATGTATGAATTTGTATGGCTGCTACAAGGGAAAAGCTCTCTAAAGCATAGCTTCCCTTGGGAGAAGGTCTGGAGATCATTGCTTGCTTTTGCTTTGTGTGGCTGCTAGCAGATAATAAGGGCTTTTCTCATCTGTACTGTTTCTGCTGGGGAAGAGTGTTGGTGGAACTTCAAACCTGAGAGCTTATACAGATGGAAAAGTATGAGGCTTTGCTACCTGTTGTATTCTGAACAGATGAGATGTTTAAAGGCAGCTGAAAGATCTCACCTCTGCGAGTTAAACAAAATACAACCTTTCACTATGGTCTTCTAACACCTGTTTGAACTAATTCTTTGCAGTTACATTTTTGCATGATTGTAAAATATCTTAACTGCTATTATGAAAAGCAGGGTACAACAGCCACATGAGCAAACAAGACCTCACCTTCTGCCAAGGACCCCTCTTAGAGTCCAGAAACAGTGGCTAATGGAGGGTCTTATATTTCCATTTCAAGTATATAATAGGTTGAAGCTTTCTAAGGCAAAATGAAGCTAGTTTCTTAAAACCCATGATGAATCAGTAAGAGGTTTAGAATACGACTGGGCTGCCAGTCTCCTGTGTTACTCCTGAACAGTGTTTACATATGAAACCATTAGCATAGCTGTCTGGCACATGAGATTGTAAATCCCGGTGACAATAGGCATCTTACACAGGATTTTCTCTTAAAATAAACTTGCAGCATGAGATAAAGAGCACAATATTTCCTGCTTCAATTTCTCTTAATTTTTAGGAAGGAATCTGAATGGTATTTAAAGACCAGATGGACTTTCTGTAAACAGTGGCACTTGTTTTCCAAATTTCAAGGACCTTCCAGATCATCAAAATGCTAAATTGCCTTTTCACATTTTTTATCACAAGACTGATGTATGTTGAGATTCTTCTGCAGTGATGGTAAGTATTAAGCAGTATTGATAAGAAACTTTCATATTATGAAATTGAAGGTGAATTTCTTATCTCTCTATAATGAACGTGTTCTTGAAGCAAAAATGACAAATAGTGTAAAGATTCCTGATATGTAGAGGTTTGGAGCCTTTTCATATCTGAAATCTTTCCTTCTGGATGAATTGTATGTTTTCCATGTTGAATTATTCCATCTGAATTGTGTTTTGTACACTGTCTTGCATCTGAAGCAGCGAGATGCAGCAAGGAGTCTGGGAAGGGACCAAATCTATGGAATCGATTAGGTGTGTCAGGCAACCCAAACATGAGGGAAAATATGGACCAGATAAGCATCTTGGCTGAGGTTCAAATTCGGTTGGAATTAATTTTTTGACAGGGCTCCTTTCCTTGCTGCAGGAAGGCCTGCATACAGTCAAGGGATTTATTGGAAAGAGTATGGCTTTTTTGCAAAGTCTGTGTGTAGTTTGTGTTTGGCTTTTTTTAATTGCTTGCAAAAAAGGTTGGTTTTGTGGTTTTTTTTGGGGTTTTTTAAGCACTTTGTGGAAAGCAAAGATTAAGAACCAGATGTTGGGGAACCAGTTCCCTAGTTTTTACCATAAAGCAGATGGACTTTTGCTTTTGTCCTCTTCTGTCTTAATGCAGAGGGGAGTACAACGCTTCTGGAGGTGGTTAGCATCTGCCACCCAGATTTAGTTTGTTTCACATTGATTCCTAATAAGCTAGAAACATGACGAGAGCAGTAAGGAGCAGGGTGAGTGCCAAAACATCTCCATTCCTTTCCAAGCAGCCATAGTAATTACTTGACGTGGTTTTCTCATACTGTTGGTCTGAAATGTATTTCCTCTCCAAGTACTTTCTGGAAATTTCAAATGGACTTACAGGATGTTGTGACAAGTCACCTCTGTTTGACCAGTTCCATTAAGGTATGGATCCTGTATTTCAATCCCACATTACCCATCCCTTGCAATTGCCTTGTATGTGCTGCAGTGATGAATGCACTTTGAAACTATCAAGAATGAAAACTCAGTCTTTAAGAAAAATAAAAGTATTTGTTTATGAAACAGACAGGGGTTTGCCCTTAGAAGGGTTACCCACAGCCATCAGACAGGCAGCCCCACTGAAAGATGTTTCCCAGTGGATAGCTGTGCTATTATGCCTCAGTTTGGTTAACATGAATTTAATTTCACTGTACTGCAAGTGCACGTCTCTGCTTTCAGACTCACATGACTCTTGTTTCACACTAATATCTTACTGTAGCAGATGGTGGAGGTGTCAGGGAGACTGCTGAAAACTTCCATGTTTATTATGCCTTCTCAGCACAGAGCAGCTCATCTGTTCCTACTGGCAGTGATTCCCAAGGGACTAGATGCCAGTCAGGATATTCAAAACAGATTGTGCCCTGGCTATGTTCTCGCCTGGCTTTGCATACTTTTCCTTTTCACTGTAGGAAAAGGTTTTCTATAGATAGGAGTACTTGTTGGACAAATATTTCAAACCTTCTCCAAACGGAATTTACACATAGCAAGCATGAAAGGGGGAAGACTGAGCACTTCTAGGCACCCTAGTCCAGTTCTGACATTGTTTTCTTAAATGGTGATAGAGCAGGAAAGCTTTGGTAAATCGTTAACTGCCATGACTACTGTCAGTAAGAGAGCAGGGTTACAGAGAAGATACGTTTCTACAGCATAGTAAAAAGATGCTCAAAGTAGCATCAAATTTGGCTGGGCTATCAGCACAGGAGCAGCTTTAGTAGCCCAAGCTGCCAGGGTCTTAACGTTTGAACGGTGTTGTTGAAACCTAACCAGGTAAGCTGCTGACGTGAGTGTGGCTGTGCTATATCCCTTTGCACTTAAAGTTGTTAGATGAATCAAAATGGAACACTCGAATTCTGGTTACATTTTTGCTCAACGTGTGAACGTGATTGTGTTATTCCTTTTGACTGCACTTCTGTGGACAGGCTTTTAGATTAGAACAGGAATGAATCTTTTTCGACAATACAATGTTTTTGTTTGTTTTAAGCTTCTATATGAGGACAGTACTGTTCATATAATTAGTAATCACTTTTGTAAAACAAATGGCTGACAAGTATTTAGCTCAGTTGGTGTTAATGTAGACTAGGAGGGAGTTCAAGAGAACCTAAACAAACCAGGCAACAAGGCTGAGGTTGTATCTAATGTGGAAAAGAATGATAAAGAAAGTTTAATTTTCTCCTTTAGCACTTCTGGGTGCACCAGGCTGTGCAACAAGGGGGAAGCTACATTGCTTTTCCGTGCCCAGCCTTACAGTCACTGTTGTCTGTGTGGCTGTATCTAGCTCAGACAGCTTGACAGCAGATGAAAGTCAGTATAGACAAGTGTGAGGTATCTTGCATCAAAAGAAACAACTTTAAATTGCTTGCACACGTTGCTGGATGTGAGATTAAGTGCTTGGGGGGAAAAAAAACAAAACATCTTGGCATCATTATGGATACATCATTGAAAACATCTGCTCTTTACAGAGCTCTGGTCAAAAAAGGAAAGAAATTTCATCTCCAACTCAAATGATCAGTGGATTCCCTAGAGCATTGGGATGGATAGTGTTTATAGGGCCAAGTTTTCATCTGAGTATGCATGTTTGGACACAGCTCACTGACAATCTGACATGAGCTTGCTGCTTGAAATCCAGTTGCTTTTCCTGTACGATTTTGTGTCAGTTGCAGAAGGAACTCCTGTGTAACATGACAGAAAGTCTGAAAACTTCCATGCAGGAAAAGACAATGATGAAAATCCAGAATGATTTTAAAAGAAACAGAAAACAACACCTTATCTTTAGCATGATGATGGAAACAGCAGGTCTTTTGCTCCTGAGACTGACCAGTTTCTTTAAGGGTAACTGAGGTATTGTAGGTGTGAGTAGAACTATCTAGAAAGTAGGAATAACAAAACATAAGGTGCTCTTAGAGGTGAAACAGCCAAGTGTATATAAATTAAGTAAAGCTTTTTTTTAATCCCTCTTTAAGGTTTGCCTTTACTAATGTTTTCCATTGAGCTGAAAGTATACGGAATATTTTTACACATGCTGGTTTGGGATTAATTTTATTTCCTCTCCATTTCAACAGACTAAACTCTAGTAGGAAATAATTATTTGGGCCCCAAAATTTCATTTGGGAGTTTGACACAGTATAAGGATTGTTAAACATTACAGAGGAATAGCAGAATGAAAGAGTTAAAATATTTTCTGATTTTGACAGCTATGAGGGGTACACAAAAGTAAAATATGATATATATTCTTCCTCTGGAAAAACTGCTGGCTGAGACTAGTACATGTCTCTGGTATTTCGCTGTGTGCACAGTTCTGTAAGGAAAATACACTGCTGCGTGATGACAAGTTTGCTACCTCAGTTAAGAAAGAGTTTTTAGCTATGGGCAATGAAAATCAATCAGATGAGATCACCTTTTGCCTTCAGTCGATAGGCAGTAGTGATGAAAATAGCTCAGGCACCAAAATCAGCTTCTGATGTTGAAAGACTCAGTGGCAGAATGACCTAAAGCTATTGATACCAAGTCTTTGCTTCCTTGTTGATTCCAGCACAACCTTGGCTAAAAGTATAAAGACACCCAGAAAAGAAAAATTACAGGAGTGTCATACAGATTCCCTCTAGGGAATTTACATGAGAGCAAGATTTCACTGCTTATTTAACTTCTTCCCATGCCTGGTCTTCTCCCTTGTATGGGATTTATATCTAACTTCAACTTTTGGACTTCTCACAAATTTTCCATGTAGAGCAGAGTATTTTTCACATGTGTGTTGGAAGAACTCATTAGCTTCTGTGCCCTCAGTAATTTTTAAAATTATTATTCCTGAAATGATACCCTGGCCCATGGTGAGACTATGGAGAAATTGTTTTTAGACAGCTCTAGTCCAGAAGAAAAGATGTTTGCATTAAGGTCTTATTGTCTCATTATATAGAGGGAAATGGATGTTAATGAACCCAATAGCCACTCCTCTTGCCTTCCCTTTTTCTATATCACTTGCCTTACACCATTATACTTATTGTGCTGCCCACAGCTCATCAGAGGTTCCGAGCAGGGCTGGTGTGGGTGGCAGAAGACTCTAATGTTTCAGAGCTTCCCAGGAGTTTCCCTGGAAGAAAAAATGCAGAGCTGTGTTAAAGCACTAGTGTTGTTGTTAATAATTTCCCCTCTTCTAAAGGGCCAGAATATCATCTTTGTTTGTTTGTGTGTTTTGTTTCACTTGAGATTCTAGTAGGTTTCTCTTTGGGGAGAAGCCTGGCTTCTAACAGGCCATTAGCTTCCTAGTTAAGATTAATTTGTTAAACTGCAGGAACTGTCCAAACAACACAGTTTCACACTCCTTTATGTGAGAGTGGTGGGCATTGCCTGTGGAAAGTGTCCACAATTTAATTGAAATCTTGGTAGGATTAATTCCCTTTCTCTATTTAAAAATAAAATAAAATAAAATACCAGTAGTCGATGGAGACCTGATTGCTTACATGATGCTGACTTCTCAGTACAGAGGTTGCTAAAACATATTACTCCTCTCATGTAGTGTATTACTTTCTGTGTAAGTAATTGCTGTGGTTACCTCCTGAGCTTTAGGAAATAAACAGTGGGTGGAGAAGCGCTAGTGAAACACATTGTATAATAAATTGTGAATCATCCCATGAATAAGTTTGTGAGGCTCTTGCTTTAGAATGCAGAATTGATATCTGGGCCACCCACAGGGCGCTCTTTTTACGTACTGCAAAGTGTAAAAGATGCAGTAATTGAAGGACTGTGCTTTCAAGAAAAGTTAGCAATGCATCTTTTACAGATGAGTTCAGCGAAGCTCTTTTGCATTGGTGAGTTGTCTTGGAGAGCTGGCTGAGGTGGAGTTTTCTCCTTTCACTGCTTTGCAATGAGTCAGTATTGAGTTGGAGTTTAAAGCTGGAGATACTGTACACTATTAGAATACCTGCTGTGTTTGGTTAAAAAAGCAGATATACGCTTTTAGTCTGGATGGATTTATTTAATATCTAAAAGAATACAGGAAATAGAAATATCTACAGTAAAGGGATGAGATTGGATGGGTCCTTAGCAGAGTTGTTAACTCTGAAGGGCCTTGCAAAAATCTCATGTTTTGAGGCTTTTGTAAATGCACATGTGCTTAAGTCACAGTCTAGTCCATGTAGAGGGAGGTTTCTAGGAGGGTTGGTTTTTTTGTGTGTTTTTGTTTGTGTTTTGTTTTATTTTGTTTTTGGACAGCATTCTGAAGTGTTCCCCATTGCATCATCTAGCTGAATTGCTTAGTTTGAGTTTTTCTCCTTTGGCTGCCCCAAGCATAAGCTGACGGGAAAGCTGTACGTGAAATCACACAGGGAGTACTTTCCTACTTTACAACCTGGGAGCAGTGCTTTCATTAGGAATGTGGTGTAGTTCAGGGAAAAAAAAAAAAGGTCTGTCTGTTTCTGATATTGTGCTGCAGTTTGCTCAGTGGAAAAACTAGCTGTTGATTACTGTCCCCAGAGGGCCAGCCAGCATACCAATAGAACTGTATAAATGTATACCGTGTGGTTGGAGGTTTTGAATAGCCAGACTAGGCTGTATTCCTAGAAGAGCTTCTGCCATGTAACAAAAGTATTCTGAGGAGACACCCCCTGTTTTCCTAAGCTCTAAAATCATTGTTGATTAGTTGAATTTCTAGATGAATTGTATTATGTAAAAAAAAAAAAAAAAAATCAATTGCTGGTTATTTTTTCTTCTTTCTCAATATTTAGCCAATTTATAGCTTAGCTTCCATCTTAAACTACAGTATTAGGAGAAGTGGGAGTTCTGTTATTTGGGCTGTTCTGACCAAGTTCCTTTGTAACATCTCCAAAGGCCAAATGGAATAATGTGCATATGATAAGAATATGTTTAAATAGATTAATAGATGACTTCCCTTCATGATAAATGCCAGCTGTGTAACTAATGTAGTTAATGTAATAATTAATATAATCAATTCTCTTCTTTGTCATTGCTTGTTTTCTGTTAACATTACCTCAATTGGCTGCTGCAGTTGCTATAATTTGTTTAGATATAAAAGTGCACTTTTCTTTGTCATCAACAAAAACGTGTTCGGTTTCTACAAAAATCTTGAGCAGCCAACATGAAAGAAAAATGATCCTCTTCTGCCAGCATCTACAGGTAACTAGTTTCAGCATGGGCTGAATCAGATAGTTCATCATCAAATGAAATTCATTTTTGTTTTTGAAGGTTAAGATATAACTGTAAGAATATCACCCAGAACAAAATACTGTATCTCATTCTAACATCAAAAAGCAATATGATGCAGTGGAGTATAATATAAATATTCCAGAACAATGTTGATCATGGCCTGATGGAAAGATTATTGGATGATGTTAAGACTCAATGATTTAAACTAAAGGGGAATGATCAACCTTAAAGACCCCCCAAAATAAAAAGCATAAGGCACCCTACCCATCACTATGAGTTTAGTCTTGAAGATTTTAAATCATTCTAGACTTTGAGAGGAATTGAGAAAAGTTATCATGTGAGAAAGGAATCTCATAGTTTGTTTAATAGCAGGCAAAAAGAAAGCTATAAGGATTAAATTGCTGGGGTTTGTAATACTAATAGCATTCATGTTGACCTACTATTCTGAGTGCAGTTGAGAAAAATCCAAAATTTTTTGTTTGAAATGCTCTTGCATTTTGCTGCCATTGTGCTTCTGTACTTTCTTATTTTCCTGTCTCCCCAAATTAACACTGTAGAATGCCCAAAATAACCATGTAGCTAGATGAGCAGTCAGCTATTCTTACCAATTGCAGTGAGCTGGCTTTTGTTTCTGAACTGGAATCAATTCGCTGGTTAAAAAAAAAAAAAAGAAATAATAGAGCATGGGAATAGAAAAATATTCTTGCATGTTATGCAGGCTGTAGGTGCTAAGCAAGAGAAAAGAAGTGTTGCTTTCAGCTGAAAAGATGATTTGAATACTTAAATCCAATAATCATATCATCCAAACAAACCCTTCCAGGCAACATCTTTACCACAAGCCACAGTTTATAGATGTAGTATGTAGCTAAAAATTTTGCCTTAAAACTTGCTCAACTACAGAGAGACCATTTATAGTACAAAAGTAATTGCCTTCATTTCTTTGATTTTAAAGAAGGAATTGCAGGGGCATGACTAACCTGCATATGTGCACATACTGTAGACCATGTTATCAGAAGATGTATATTTATAGTGGGGCCCTATGCAATAGATTCTCTGTAACAGCTGGGAGAACAAAGGAAGAGCAGCAGACGTGTGTTCTCCTGTCTTGGAGCAGGGAGGCAGGTTTTTCTGGTCAGTCCTGGGGAGGCCCTAACTTACAGAGTGCTCAACAGATTTGGCTCTTGTCTACTGCACACAATCCTGAAAAGAGGTGGAAGTAAGGCTGCATTTATCAATGGGATTCTTATATAGAAGTTTGGAGATAATGGTGCAAGAGGCCCTTTTCCATCTGAATTCTCACAATCTTCAGACTTCGCTGGTCATCCCTTGAAGTGACAGGGCACAGCTTTGACTCAAGTGTATGATTAAAAGATTAATAAGAAATGTTCTGGTTGATTGCCTGACAGGCAAGCTAATATTTATTACAGGATTTGGTTTTAGAATTTCTGGATGTGATTCATTTCCAGCCATTAAGGCATTGTTCAGTGATGCATTATGTGCATCCTAAATGAAATATTGATCATTTTAACATCAATTGTTTTACATTTTCATAAATGATTTTTCTAATGCAAACATCTACTTTTTGAAAGAGGATGTACTAGGAGAAGTGGTATTTAGTGTCAGATGCCCTCTGTTCAAACTTTGGGTGAGTGGTTACACTCAGCTGTTCAGGCTTCCTTGTACATTAATGTCTGTGTATATATTAGTGACCTGTGAAGAGGCATACAGAATGAAGTTGGAAATAGAGAATCTCGGGCACATATTTACATGATTTTAAAAAAAATTTAAAAAAATTAAAAATCAGCAATTTCCTCTTTGCTTTCATAAAGATGATTACTTTGTAGATGAACTAAAGGTTAGCCTATAATCATAAAGATCAGTACAGCATGATATTGCCACTTATTCAGAAAATCTGGAGTGTTCTGCATAAAACCAAACATTTCTTCTTTGATTTATACATCTTGCTTCTAACTTTTGCATGGTTTTAAATAAATATATTAAATTCGGTGCTGTCATCACTATCTTGAAACAACCTTATTTTTATAGTGTATTTCTTTTAATTGGGGGCTAGATAGATGATCAAATTAAGCTCTCACTGAAGCTTTTAAATTGGGTCCTGGACAATTATTTTTGAAGTGCCTATACTTTTATGACAGCAATTGTGGTCCAGGTTGATAAGAGAAAAAATCAATTTAGACCTTTTCATATTTGAATTCATTAAATTGGTCTTACTCTATTAAAATAACAATTAATTTATGGCAGCCAATATTGTGCAATCGCATTGGAAGAGGAAAAAATGCAAGGTAATAATAATAGATTTATCAAGTTACGTGGTTGGAACTTATTACCTTGAGTGACAGTAATTTTGTATTCAGTTAAAAGGTTGTAGTTAATAATAATAGAGTATCCAAGGATCAGGATTTGAGCTGATAGATCCCTCTTTTCATTTCAGCTCTATATATTGCAAGAAGGATTTGGCATTGATGTGTAGCAATAAAAGTAAGTCTTAACTGAAGCTCAGTTTTATTCTTCAAATAAAATTTGAATAGGTCTAAGTATGTTTTGTCTCCTCCTGGCACACTTTGTACTGGTACCTAAAAGCAAGCTTTAGTCAGAACTATTTATATGTAATCCTGTGGTTAATGCACCAAACATTCTTGAAAAGTATATTACTGTCTGCAAAATGTGTTTCTAGCTCTGTGGAAAGTGGAGCAATTAGTACCCAAGAGATGTTCTCGTTTAGCTTTTAGTTTTTCAGAAAGCATTTATTACAGTAGGTTTAAGTCTGATATTTACGATATGTTCTTACACAAAAGCTTTATTTGTTGTATTGGTAGCCTATATATTATGAGGCACTTGCAGTTTATTGCATCCCAAATCATAGAGTTTTGGACTACAGTGTATTTTAATCCATTATTGACTGGATAGCTTGAGGGGGGAAAAATAAAATGAAACAAAAATCCAACAACAACAAAAAAACCTCCAACCCCAACCAAACATGAAAACCCAATCCACACAAACACTATTATGCCAGAATTTCTCAATGAGAATGGTCATTTGAGGTACTGTAACTCCTAAAGACATTTTCAATGGCTTTGGTAGTTGTTTTTACAGTTCTCAGTGAGGCGGTTATGAAGAAACTCAAGTAGAAAGATATTTTTGGCAGTTGCTGGTAAGCATTTCTATTATCAACTACTGTGGTGGTTTTACTATGGGTGGAAAAAGACCAAACCAGTTATGTCACATATGTGAACCCAAGTACCTTTAACTACTGCTGGGTACCACCATCATTGTGTCTGTGATGTAGCAGCCTGCCTAAACCTCCATCACTTGTCAGGACAGTGAGGAAAAATGAAAAATTCCACAGGAAAAATGTATTTATTTTCAATATTTTTTTACTTTGAATTTATATGAAAACATAGATGGTAAACTAATTTAGTCATGAGAGCTGAAAGAGACATCTAGTTGTGGAGTGTTCCAGCTGTGGGCAGAGAGGCTCTGCTCTGGCTGCCCCAGAAGTGTAGGGCTGGTTCCCATAGAGCCTGACAGCAAGGGCAAATACCCCAGTGCTGTCCTGTGAGCTGTGTTGGGTCATAGAAGTGGCCCCAGGATCTGTTGGCTGTATAAGAAGGGAATTTCATTCATTTACAGAAGACTGACAATAACTATCCTGCTTCGAGTGAAGTAAAACTGAAATCAACAAACGTGGCAGAAAATAGAGTGGGATTGTGTTATGAATTAAGATGGTTGCTTTAATTTTTCAGTGACTGGTAATTGTGTGCATAGAAACCTGGTATCAAAAAATCCTTTTGATATATTAGACCCACAAGCTGGAAAACTAGATCTGCATGGCTTAATCTGTCATGCCAAAGGTAACAGCAGCACACCAGCTGTAGCACACCTGCTGTGTAAGTGTCCCAGCCTTCAGGGTGAGAGAAATATTTGTTTGATTTTGAAATGATCTGTGTTAATGTCATCAAAGGCTTCCAAATTCCCTCTACTTGCTGCTGTAAAGTAGGTGCTGTGTCTCCTGGGGCTAAGTTGTTGTTACATCCTGACTGATGGTAGTCTTGCTGTTTTGAGACCAGCTAAACCTCTAGCTATAGCAATGGTGGACTAGTTGATCTTAAAAAAAAAAAAAACCCTTTTGTTACAAACACACTGGATAAGTAGCTTTAGCTTAGCACCATCATGTTCCAGCACTGGTGTGACTCAAAGCTGAAAGATCCAATTTGGCTCAACAAGGGACACTGGCATTGCAGGGCTTGGAGGGCTTTCTGGGGGTGTGATGGTGTCTGGCTCAGCCACAATAAGGCCTGATTTGTTTTTCAGGCACATAGACCAAGGCCAACAACCTGTCAGAGGTCTCTGCTAGTTGCTGATGCTCTCTCTGGGTATCAGGCAAAATGAATTCTTATTTGTGTGTCCCTTAAAGGGAAGGGAAATGCAATATGCATGGCGAGAGGCTTTCAGCTGAGACAGTCTCTTGGTAGTACTGATCATAGTTCAAAGCGTATGAAAAATCCTCTGTTAAAGCAATTGCTATTTCCAATTCCTTCTTTCCTACCCCTTAATGATTTATTTCAAAGACTAGGTGGGAAAAGCAAAAGCATGAGCTCTACTCTTTGTTCTGATGCAGCCCAACTTAATAGTCCCTTGCAGATGTTGTGTCCCAGTTGCAGGCCAGCTGCCGAGAGCATGATTTCCCATGGCTGTGGATGTCAGCCGTGGGATGACCCCACTGAGCAGTCAGGCTTTTCAGGAAGAGGCCCACCTTATTGGGTGGCTAAGGACCTCTCAGGAAGGCTTTGAAGATTAGGACTAAAACTTTAGATTTGCCTTGTGCTGAAAGCAAAACTTTCAGCATGGCACCTGGAGCCCTGCATGATGTACTCTCCGTGACTCCCAGTAGATCTATGGCAATAGCATAAGATGAGCAGAGATTTGCTTAATTGAATGACATGACAAAACCCTTTTAGCTTCAAGAGGAAATTCACGTGTGATGCACGGCACTGATAAATTTATTTAAAATAAAAGAGCAGAATATTTCCTCAAAACTGAGCAAGAGGAGAAAGTGCAGGAGTAAGAAATATTTCAAATAAACAAACACCCCAGAAAACCCACCCCAGAAATGGGGAAGAGAGAAAGGTGGTGATTGATTTACAAATACTATCTCCAGTCTGGGATTTCTGACTTGGGACCTCTTTCAAGCTGCTAAGTACTCCCAAACTATGGACTCAACAGAATTTTTTTTTTTTTTTTTTAATATCCTATTTGTTGTTTAACTAGATGTGCAGATAGTGTTCATGAGCATGGAGGAATGCTTCGTTATAACTGGTTTTGAGCTCTTTGCTTATCAGCAGCTTACATCAGTTGAATCTGATTCCTCAAGTAGTGAGGTGTTAGAAGCTTGCCCATTTAACATGTTTTGCCCTCTTCAGAAGAGAAGCAGAAAACCCCAAGAAGGTGAAAGTCAGCATTTCATGCCAATATCCATGGAAACAGCTCATTGTGAAAACAACTGTTCTCCCATTATGTGACTCTCCAAAAATCTTAACCAAGCTCCAGCAGATGCAAACACAGTGCAGACAGTCGCAGTAATTATGCTAACCAGTGATAAAATCTTCCATTTATGTGGCACATCTACATCCTCAATGCAATCACTTCCAATTGCAAAATGCATCTAGCAGTTGGAAACCCGGAGCATTATTAGATTGCATTGACTCTGCTCCCCACAGCTGAGGGAATGCTCTTTCCCTGCAATACATTTTCCTAACAATTTCAGGACCATTGAGATACACCCTTGAGTCAATTAAAATTATCTCCACTAAACTAGACTGCAGCTTTTAAAGTGTTGTCTAATAGCTCATGCGAGCAGCACCCATCTAGATTAGTTATGTACAATGGTTTTACAAAACATAATTTATATTCTCAGCATGTCAGTTCAGAATGGAATTCTTATTCATTTACTGTGATTTCATTTTACTAACAAAGCAGTGCATAAAGCCATTTTTTATTTCAATACAGACTATTGTATTCATCTTGCAAGAAAGAATAACTGAATATAAAACATGGTATTTTTTTAATCTGATTTTATATGTGGCTGCTTTTAGCTGTAGGGAAGGTTGTACTTGTTTAACAAGGGGTGATCTTGAAAAAACAAAATGGTTATTTGCTGGTCCCGATTTCTGCAGATCCTCTTTGCTTTTTCCTGTTTGCTTTATTGCTTTTTTTCCTCATCTTCAGGTTCATAGGTAAGTTGTTAAGCTACCGTTGGACACAAGAGCAGTTACTTGTCCTGGTTTGAGTTAGAACAGAACTAGTTCTGTTCAGTGATTTTACTTTTCAGCTCAGTTCTTCTAAGTAACTGCACTTTCTGAAGTTAGCAGCCTGTTTCCACAGGGAGCATCTGCTCCTAGCAGTGATAACACCCCATAGTTAGAGTTACTCCCAAGGACTTGTGTGCAGACCAAGGCCACTGCTGGCTCTTGTGTACCACATTGAGGGCTTAAGAAAGTGAAAGGCTGCACCTCCAGGGAGCAGCAGACAGGAGAGGTGACCCTAAACTGACCAACACGAAATTCCATCCCACATACATCATATCTGGTAAAAGCTGAGGGATCTCAAGGGTGTCTCTTCTTCAGACTCCCTCTCTTTGCCCTCTTGGCCCACTTTGCCAGTTCTGCTTGGCTTGGCTCGGGTCCTCTTTTGGTTCCTTCCTCGGAGCACCCAAGGAGGACTCTGTCCATTCTGCCTTTGATCCCAGTCTGTGTGTTCCTGAACCTGGTACCAGAATCCAGCTCCTGAACACAGCTCCCATCTGCTGCGGGGCCCAGTCTGGGACTCCCCTGGTGCCTGCACAGCATCAGTGGTGACGGTGATGAAATCACCATCGGGGGTTTGGGTTGGATGCTGGTTTTTGTAATTTGTATATCTTCCATTTATTATTGTTGCTATTTTTATTAAAGCTGTTCTAGTTTCTTTTTCTAATCGCTAAGTCTCTCTCCCTTTCTCTTCCCCTTCGGAGAAGGAGGGGGGGTAACAGAGTGTCTGTTATAGTTCTAAGGGGCCACCCTAACCCGTGACATTACTAAAGTGGGGTTTGGCTATATCATCTGAGCAAGGGTGGTAGTAAGCGACAAAGTTGATGGCAAATACGCCAGTTCGATAGGGAATGAAGACTTTTCTCAATATTTGCAACAAAAGTAGAGATATTTAAATTTGAACTTACATGTAAGCCTCAGTTCAGTGTTTTTCTTGTTTACAAAGTGGAGACAAGCAGAGAAGAAAAAAATGCTGGTTTTAATTTGACTTTTAGAAACCATACACCTGTACTAAGCAATGCTGGAAGAAGACAACCTATTTTCACATGGTTGCATTGTGGCAGTTTGTCATTATAAATGTCTTAAAGGATTATGAAGTGGAAATTGATGTTCTGAGCTTTTGTTTTATTTGAGGGAGGCTGGTAGTTTAACTTACTAGCAATGGGCTTTGATATGAGCAATTCTCAGAAATAACATATTGCTTGGAGATAATTGTGTTCTTAGAAGTAGTCGAAAGGATTAAGTATCCCTTCTGAAGGGGATGTTTTGTGTAGAGTGTAGAGGGTGATTCACTTGCTGCTGTCCTAATCTGTGGTTTGAACATGGGATGTAAGTTAGTAATGTAACAGTGATGTTGGATATGTGCTGGGCCTGAGGCTGCTGTGTCAGATTTTCTATAATGTTTCAGGCGTTGTCTTGTATATGGTGGTTTCTTTAGCAAATTATTTATTAGACATCTGTGAACTCTGGCACACAATCCTGATTATGGTTTGACAATCCTGGACTTCGTCATCTGTTCTGTAATGCAGTCTTGAGATCGCCCCAAAAAACTCTGTTACAGAAGAGGCAGGAAATTACCACATCCATGATTAGGCAATAAAAGATCTGCTGGATTCAAAATGAGATCACTTCCTTATGTTTCATCCTTTACAGAACTTTTGGTGTGTGCAAATCAAACCCGACTTGTGTAATGCATATCAGTGAAAGACTTGGAAAGGAGAAATATCATCAGTGGACCTTGGTAGGGAAATATTTGTCATTAGCTTGTCAGTCAACAATTTTCTTGACTATACTTTTTCAACCCCTTCTCCCAACTTCTTGTGTTTTCCCCACTATCCATACATTTGTGGACTTCACTCTATGAAAGGATGTGGAAACATAAATGTAATTAACATCACAGGAGTTGTATTTTGCCAAAAATGTCTGAAGAAAAGCTGAACTGAGGTGATTTATTGTCTAGACATCAGGCTTTGTTAAAGTAATAAGTCAGTCTTAGATCAATATTAGCCATTGCAGAAAGAATATTTCATTGTTTACCTGGTTTAGCTCAGTTAAGTAATGCATACTCTATTTAGAAACTAGAGTCTGTAAAACTAGGAAAAGCCTCTCTTCAACTTAAATAAAAATTTGATGCAGTTGCTATAAATGCTTTTTTTTCTAGTTGACTAACTACAGCCATGCTTGTTCTGTTGTTTTAAATAACTCGTGCATGTAAACAAAGCATTTTAACAAATCAAGTCACTTTAAAAGGGGTTTTTTTTCTGTATTTGAATTGTTTCAATTTCTAAATGTTAACAGGTAGAAGACCCAAGCAAAAAGGTAGTCTTGTAACTAATGCATCGCTTTCAGCCGTTTGACAGATTGTGTAAAACTTATAGCCTACGACATATCAAGCAGCAACTGCTCAAAACAAGGAAAACCAATATCGGAACCATTCCAACTTAATTTCAACCCAACACTTAGAGAAATCGTGGCATGTGTTGTGCAGGAAATCATGCTTCAAATGAAATACAAAATACGTTGACAACACCCATTTAGTAAGTCACCATTAAAATTGACAGTTCTCCCAACATGAGATAGTAGGTGACTGAATGAACAGCTGTAATGCTGAAGTCTTTCTAGCTGGTACTTTGTGTCATCCTTACCTGCTTTTGACCTCTGCCCATGGAGTGATGAGTTGGGGATGTGTGTGTGTGGTGAAAGAGTGATGTACAATGGATGTCAGCTTGGGGAATGAAGAAATAAGAAACGGTGAACAACACATTTCTTGGTGATTAAATAAAATTCTGTAGCAGAAACGGATACAGAAAATTTGGAAGGATATTTTAGGAAGAGTCTCTCTGCAAGTTTTTAATTAATCAAAGAGTTCATACTAAGGTTTGAAATTGTAAGAAGTGAGAAAATATCAAGGCTGAGGGAAGGGTTTGCTGTCTGTTAATACAAAGACCTTTCTATAGAGTTCAGAAACCTTTCAATATCCTGTTCACCGGAATGAATGGAAAAGAAAAACTGGAAAAAGGAAATTGAGGAAAGATGTTATTAACAGTGGTGTACTTAGAGTAGTTGCCTGTGTTTGGATTGGCTATGTTAGGGCAAGGAGAGGCTTTTATCCACATGTGGCTGAAGCATTATCTTGATGTGGGCTATAAGGGAATGCACTGCATGAGAAGACACCAATTTTTTTTTTTTTTTAAATACAGGTGAAAAAACTGTACGAGCTTGCCAAGCCTTTCATTAAAACAAAGTGTTGGAACTCACATGCTGAGAGAGACAGAGGATGAGACCTGAAATGATTCACAGGTTGAGAGCCAAGTGCTAGTCTGGAAAGGAGGAGTAAAGTACCTCTTTAGAATGGAGTAAAAAAAAAACCCCAACAGTTTATATCGATGATAATTTGATTGGAATTCTTGCTTGAGAGTAGATTACAATATTCAGTGGCTTGGGGAGGCTTTACTGAAAGTAGATCAACATCTACAGCTGTGGAAACTTGTGAACTTGCAGGAACACTTCCCTCATAATAATACAGAAAACATCCCTCTTTGCCATTGTATGTTATGAAAATGATGAGAGAAACAGGTGACAGAGTATTTGGAGAACACCCTTGAGGCTGCATATAGCAAACTCAGAAATAAAGTGGTTTGTATTTCAGTTTTCAGTAAAAGCACTGGTTTGGCACTGAAGACGATCAGGAGATTAAGAAGCATGTGCTAACAAATGACTTCATTTTATTCTACATTGGGATCCTGTGCAACCGTTTTATTTACAAAAAATCCTGAGACATTTCCAACCATAGAATTTACTGCTTTCTGCTCATCCTGATGGTGCTCAGTGTGTATTAAGCAGCTCTCAGGTGTGCTAGCACTTATCCCCATTTTACTGATTGACCAACACAGGGGAGTGGGTGTTAAAGCTGGAAGACGACCCCTTGAGCTCTGTTCTCACAGTGCTGAATTTGTGTGGCTGGTGATGATCAGGGCAGCAAGGCAAGTGTATTGCTCCAACTGGAGTCAGGGGGCTTTAATAGACATTAAACCATAAATAAGTGTAAAAGGCAAGGAAAGGATGGCTAAAGATTGACTAATTTATTTAAACCTCATTGAGGCCATTACTTTTGTGTCAATTTCGGCCAATTTGGATCACCACCTCTAAGTTTTAATTAAAACTGGTGCTGCTGACATTAATTGTATATTCCGATAACTTTAATGCAGATGATTTTTATTCAGTTGTCCTCTCCTGGCCTTGCCCCACAGAGATTGCTGTTAATGAGATACTACATTACATCTAGCAATGTCTTTATTGCTGTTAATGTTGCTGCCCATATTGTCTGGATGGGTCTAAAGCGAGAACATGCTGAGAATTTAATAAGATGACTGGTAGTTGAGGAGCAGATATTAATGTATTAGAAAACATTTCATAGGACACATTTTTTAATAACTGACCATGTCACTCATAAAAGGGGATGATGCAATTCACAGTCAAAGCAAATAGTTCAGCTGCTCAGAACACTTATTTTTCTTCAGGATCCTTAAAATAAAGTAGGGAATGCATCTGTTGCATGCAGATTTCAAAATGTCCCTTGCACACGTTTGCCTTGTGTTATGCAGGATGTGGATAGGCATTATCAGAAAACTATTTATGATTGTTTTGTCTTTGAAGCTGCTGGATTGCAAAAGGTGTGATAGCTGTGTTCTTGGGTGGAGGAATAGACTGCTGGCTGTATCTGCTGATGGTGAAGCTGATTCCCAGATCCAGCTTGCCTGGATGCTGCCAGACAGATCCCTGACCTTTGGGAACAGAGGAGTAGCTCAAGGTAACACATCAGGCTCTACTGAGCAAAAGTGAATATATTAATATTTACACTTTGTGGATTTTTGTTGTTGTTTTGTTTCTTTTGCATCATTCTGCAGTCAGATATTAAAACTTGGGAAAAAAGATTTGGTAAATCATGGAACTTATGACATTTACAAAGTTGAAATATATTTCAATCAGTATAATTCCTCCTGTTTTCTTAGAACCCATGTTTTTTTCATGTTTGAAAGAAGCAGTTCTTTGGACTTGCTCATAAAGAAAAGAAGAAATTTTTTAATGAAAATCAATTTCAAACAAGAGTGAATCTGTTCAAATCTATCTTTGCTGCCTGTGAACAACAGCTGCCATTTGTGCAAGTGCTCTTGGAAGTAGGGATGTGAATAAATCCTGCAGGCTGCCCTCCTGCATGTTCTGTGCTACGGGTGGCCTCATTGTAGATAAAGTTGGACGTTAAGAAGCTGGTTTCGGAGCAGTGCCAGTCTTTCCACTGATAAAGCTTTCCTTTTGAAGCTCTTGAGCTGTGTTTTGTCTCCCAGTGTATTTCTGAAGAGCATTGTGTATCTTCAACAGTGTAAATAAATAAATAAAGACTTACACATTTATCTCTGATGAAACCTTGCTATAAATTTATATGCAAATTAGGCCCAGCTCCCAGCAAGTTGCCAGTGTAGCCTTCAGGGTTGTTGGGGTTGTGCGCTGCAGATCTTAGCCTTAGGAATTCTTTCCTGATACCCAGACCAAACTTTTTTCCCGTTCATTTAATCTCTTCACTATTAGTTATAGCAATTAGCAGCCACTGAGATTGCTGCATGTTTTAATGGTATTTTGATCTTGTAATTTCAACAGGAAAGAAGTTTTTACTCCTAGTTTTGTAGTCTTGTCTTGAACTGGAGATGAAGGCAAACTTGAGTACTTTGTTCTTGAGTAATAGTAGTAAGAAGTAGATACATTCCTTCAGGTCTTGTAGATGTACAAGGAGAACTGCAATCTATTTTTGTAGAACCTCCTCATTATTGTGGTTTTCTTCATGCTATAGAACCCAAGGAGTATTGTGAACCATTTTTCCTTTTTTTTTTTTTTTTTTATTTTCTTAGCAAACATCAGTGATCTTCTGCATACAGGGATTAAACTACAAACAGTTTTCATCATTACTTATGAATTTAAAGTCTGTAAAAGAAAAGATCTGTCTTTGGGTTATGGTTTTTGATTATATCTTTCTAATTACACACATCTAGTGAGATTACATCACATATTCCACAAACATGACCAAAGTGTGTGGCTCAAGATTTATGACATAAACATTAAAGTGCAAATGCATAACTGCAGAGTAATGTAATGTCAGTTAGGAAAATTGAGTTGAGACTTCCAGACTAACCACAAGTAGATCTAAAGCAGAGGGGAAAAATGCAGTTTTTCCTTCATCTGCTGTATATTAGGGATTGCATTTTACAGATGACTCTGTGGGCATTGTACACGTGCTCTTTACCAGCATGTGCACATAGAATGATCTCTGTTAGAATCATCCTAACAGTGAGAGTAACTGCAGAGGATTCCTGTGGCATTAAAAGAAGAAAGAGAGAAGAATAAATAAATAAATTCAATGACTGTTCTTCTCTTAAGTGTAGTTGATTCCATAATTCTGAATGGTCACCTTTTTGCTGCCTAGCTATTGAACTGTGGGTATAATATTTGTTGTCTTGTGGTAATCTTGAGCAAGACATATTTAGGGGTGGTTTTGCTCATAATTGTGTCGCTTGAGCTGTCAAAAATGTGAGCTATGACTTGATGTGAGGGAACAAAAAGCAAGGAAGTTATGTCTCCCAATATCTGAGGAGTCTGGACAGGACAAGGTGCCATCCCTCAGCTGATGAGTAGTATCACACCTTGCTGGAAACAGTGTCCTGGCTCATGCAGAGCAAAATGCAGAGTAGGTAAAGGGGATCTCTGCTTCACAAAGAAGATAGATGTTGCCAATCTGTAGCTTTTCCTGACTGAGGTTTCCAGTTCCTATCATTTCCTGTTGTGGCATGGGGCAATTTGCCTTGTGTTTCAGTAAATTGGTGCACCTGCTGAAATATTGCCTCTGCAGCTCCTACTGAGCCATTTCAAGCACTCTTAATGCTGTCATTTGTATCAGGAAGGTGGTAGAATGGTGCTTTTTAGCTCGCAAACCTGCTGGAATGTACCACTGTGTTTTAGACACTGAGGGCAAGCCCGTGTAACCAGTAAAGCCGTAAAATATTGCAAATAAGAAAAAATTCTCAGAACTCAGTATTACTAGAAAGAAATACATACATGTAGTGCCATTTTAATATCACCTTTTACATTCATATTTAAATGAATGAGACATAGTTTAATTTTGACCTAATTTTGTAAAAAAAAAATCCGAGTTCCTGAAGTTAAACATCTTAAAACTATATTTAGACATCTCGGTGAAAGTGGCCTGATTTTCAAAGGTGCTGAGCAATTACAGGGATGGGAGAAGTGTGATAGCTTTGGTTCTGAATTCCTAGGCTTAAAAATTAAAACAAGAGCTTTTTGATGGAGAGGATCAGACTATGAGCTACTTTAAAAGGTTGAAATCATATGGTATTGCATGTTAATGGCAATTTACCCTTTTTCATTAGAAAAAAAGGGAGATAGCTGTAAATGTTCAAATTAAAAACTCACAAATGTCGGAGTATTAAAAGGGAAAGAAAAGAAAAACTCAGCTGAAATAAATTTTACATTACCCTTGAATATAAGCAGCCAACCCAAAATAAAAAGCATTGAAAAGAATAAAAACCAAACAGAAAAGAAACTTGTTAGTCTGGGTCCAGTGTGAACCATTTTGGTTTAATAGCAGTTATAAAATGTGGAAATTAAAGCATAGATGGAACTGCTGACAGTGCTTTAAGCTTAATGGCATAAGGGCACTGTTTAAACAATACAGTTAATGCAGTAAACCCAGCAAATCCCTTTAACTGCAGCAGGGTCTTCCTTATTTGGTGAACTCTCATTCTTGTATAAGGTATTTTAAATTAATACATCTCCAGTTTAGAAGTTACTTCTGGACATTTAGTTTTCATAATGTTGACTTTAGCATTCTTCAATGGTCTCTAAATATGTTTGATTTATGGCCATTTTATGGCAGTAGTGAATTGCCATAAATTGCGGGTGGGATGAACCCTGAACATATGAAATGACAAAGAAAGTAACTTTTGCCTCACAGTACTTTCAGAGTCTTGGATCTTTGGTTTTAGTCCCTTACTTTGTTCGCTTCCACTGCCCTGGGTGAATATCAATACTCCCCATTGTAATGGGTCTGTTTTTCAGGTATGTTAAAACTTTTTTTTTCATTGCTTTCCTTTTTTACTCTGTCATAATAACATTAAGCAGTCATAAATGGAACAGCAACAAATCCTTGAGAATACATCCTCTGGGAGAACCTCCCTAGATGTTTTGGAGCCCAAACTAGGGATGGCACCTTCTTTGGGTAATCACATTTATAAGAGATGTAGTGCTGTTGGGCATAGGATTGGGCTGGATGGAGCTTCTGAGCACTATAAATAAGTTAAGTTTGGCATTTCACACCCATCTGGGGCTGTGGGAAATTGTGGAAAACATAAGTACATAACTTATGTTATGGTGGACAACCCTCATCAATAAAATTTGGATGAGGGTTTCCTACCTATCTTGAGCCATGGTCCTGTATGTGTCTATAAATGTGACTTATTCTTGTATTTAATGCTAAGCACACACACATGTGGGTTTACAGGATCGAGGCTGTATGTATCTTGAAAGCCAGGAGAAATACTATGCTAGAGGGGAACAGTATAAACTAGGCTTCAGTATTCATTCTTAATGAGTTATGTTTATAAGACAAGTTGAAGTTTTGGATGCTAGTAAATTTGATTGTTACAGATTTTGCTGCAGCTATGAAATATAAATGATTGAATGAATGACTTGGAAGCTTTTAGTTTTCTGGGTCTCTAGAGCAAGGTTTGCAGCAGTGATGGAGCATTGACGATTGACAGGCTTGGAACACAATGGACCACCAGGGGTAGTTTGGTACAAGGCCCATTTAGGAAATAGCCTACCTGTAGACCCTTCTATTTTATTCCAGATGTTGACAGCTAAAGCCTGTTGGTAGTCTGTACCTGAGGCAGTAATGTATAACAAAGTAATTTGCAGGAAAACAGGTCCCAGACTATGTAGGACCTTGTCACTTCTGCCTCTCAAACATGAGTATGATGGTGGCATAGGGCTGGCATCTGTTCCTTAGTGTGCTTTTAGACAGTTCAGGGAGTGCCTGTAGCAAGGCTGCTGCTTCATATATGTGTGTGGAAGACAAGCTTGGGAAAAGTGGAGAGAAGAGAGCGTACTGAATTGGTGGTGCCTCAGTGCTGCTGTTAACAGTTGTTTGGAATTCTGAGTGTAAGATGTAGCTTAAAAGCAAGGGCAACTACTGAACTGCCTTTTGTGTAGGAGGCTGGCTAATACAATGTCCCGCACTAAGGGCTCAAGAAGAAGCAGTAATGTATGGCTTGTGTTGTCTCTCGTTGTCTTCTTTGGAAAACAGTGAGTCATAAAAGGTTCAGCTGAGGTTGATACCCACTAAGAGTGTGGAGAAACAATATTTCCATTCAGTAATTAACTTTGAGGGAGACATGTATTTTATTAAAACATGTGACTAAAGCAGACTTTTATTCCCAAAGAAAAAGAGCTGAATCCAGCATGAGCGAGGTTGCACAGCTGCTTAATTGTATGAACTCCTGGCACCTTGGGAAAGGGAAGTAGCAGTCCTTTGCAGTATGACTACTGTTGCTAAGCAGTTTGGCAAGGTTAGTGGTGTGTGCAATGCCATAGCTTAATGTAAGAAATTTTTATTTATTTTTATTTTTTTTCCTCATGTCCTGGACATGTCATATCAGGAAGAGTTTTGAAGAAACCAGTAACTGCAGTCAGTGGTGTGTGTGTTTTGGCGGACCTATCCATTCTAAAGTTAAACTGAAGGAGAAGGAAAAAGTTGTTACATTAGTTGGAGACTTGGAAGAAAGACTAGGTTGTTTAAAAGTAAAAAAAAAAAAAAAAAGAAAAAAGAAAAAAAAACTGGAGACAAGGAAAAAGTGAAAACAAGGAGAATCTTTGTGCTCTGTAGTCTGTATTGTATTCTTCAGCAAAGAATGAGTAACATTATGGCATAAAACCTGATTAAGCTGGGGCAGTCTGTCTTTCAGCCAACTTTTTATGAGCCAGATCTTGATCCATTTATTTCCTATACTCAAAGTTATTAGAATGGCATTATTAAGAGCCATTTATACTCTCGGTGTTCTGTAAATAGGAATAATAGTTATTCTAGCTGGTCTGCTTCCAGCTCTTGGCGCGCTGTAGAGATAGCAGGATTAAAAAGACCTTTTAGACACTGGGAAGTTGAAGGAGCACTTTCTGGAAACTGTCTTGTATGCCTTGTCATGTTCCTAGCCCAAATAAAGGATTTAAGTTATTTATTTCATGGTATCTTCAGGACGACAAATATCCCTCAGTAAGACAAACCTCTTGAGATGCTAGTTGGAAAGTAGACATTTTGAACATCATCAAGCTACAGTGATAGCACTTGCAAAACATAATCCTGGAGGCCCTACACCTGAAAATATAGCACCTCTTTAATATGTAACCAAAACTCCTTCTTTTTCTTCATCTTTCTTTGATGTGTTTCATTTTACTGTTTATATCAATGCTTGGTTTATGAATAATAGCTTGCTACATACAACTGATATATTTAAGTGGCTTTATGCTAAAAAAGAAGATAGCGTTATTATAACTGCTTTACAGTGTACAAGGAGGAAATCCAAGGAGAAGGTAATAAATTAACTCACTTGCTTATGCTTTTCTTCTTTCAGTGCTTTGCCAAACACTGACAGCTCATTAACTGCGGACAGTTAAAATAATGATGCTAACTAGATAATAAAAGCTCCAATTTTTGTAGTCCATCTTCAAAGTAGTCTGTTTCAGTGACAAAATGAAGCCCAGTAGTTAGAAACCATGGGCGCTATTAAAATCCATCTGCTGAACTCCTTGCTTCCAAGGCAGCCACCTCTTTTGTTCAGTGCATTTTTCTAGCAATTCCAAAGCCTTTCATGTATTAAAACAATAGGATTTGTGTTCAGTAAACTGGTCTAGGAGTTTTCTAATGACACTAAATTAGATTACATTAGATCAATACTTCAGTATTCAGTGTATATTGAGAAAAATTAAATTGCACGCTGAGCCAAATTCTTAATCATTTGGTCTTCAAACTATTCATAGGTACAGATGAAGGTGAAAAGCTAGTTCTTCTTTGATCATCTTCCTACTCTTCTGATTCTGGTTGGGCTGGAGTTTCAAAGATTCCCAAATAAACAGTGAGATGGTAGGTCCTGTGCATTATGGAAGGTGCTTTGGCTTTGCTCCACCTGAAGACTTTTGTTGCTGGCGGTTCTTGGTTGCTTGCTATATGGTAGCTTTTCAGCTGCTCTGTTTGCTTTATAAATCTGGGTCTCAGATTTGGTCCTTTCTTATATAGAGAGGTTTATTTCTTCCTTATACAATGTTTCTATTGGGCGAAGCAACTTAATCATCACCAGTCACAAGAATTTCTTGAATATGTAAATTGCTTACAAAGAGTGCTACTTTTTCTTAAAGACTGGTAGAGTTGCTTTTCATCTGTGTTCTATTTCTCTTGCTTTTGTTTTCTGACCAGGAACAAGTAGGATTAGCATTAAATACCTTTACGTTGCCTTAAGTTGATCAACAGATACAATTATTCCGATGTCTTCACATAAATTCCTTCAGTTCATGAGTCTGACCAAGTTGATGAAATATAATAAGGGGCATTTACTCCAACAAGATTCTTTGTTCAAAAGCAGGTTGTTCTTTCACTTTTCAGTTGTCTTTTTCCTTTTTTTTCTGTAAAGAGCATGGGGAAGGTAATGTAGCAGTGACAGTGTTGGAACTAAGCACAGCTGATGTGTAACTGTGATGAACTACAGCAATATGGGGCATGTAAGTATGCTTGCCTTTGTCTCAAAGTGGGAAGGATGATGTCATGTGCTGAAGTGCTATCGATATTAAACATATTAGTTTGGTTTCCTGAAAGCAACATTAGGCGTACAGCATATGTATAGGCTGTATAGGCGTACAGCATATGTA